>VZTM01009694.1:151082-171684 GCA_013400555.1 Jacana jacana | reverse complement strand
CCCCCCCCCCCGCTTTCTTCTTCATTCTCCACCTCCTTCTTTCTTATTCTTTTTCTTCATTCTTTTTCTTTGGAGATGCATATTAATTTCTTTTTAAGTGAAAACTGATGCCTTCAGTAACTACTAAAGGATGGTTCTCTAGTTGCTCAAGTAGTTTTTTGATAGCAGGAATGGCCAAACTTCTGTGCCCTAAGAGATTTGTTCCAAAATGTCAGTGTAGCTGACAATGTTCTTTTCCTTCCCTAAAGGAAGTTCCCTAATCATGTGTCCAGTCTTTCCTTTCTTCTGGTACCCTGGATCCTTGTTTATTACCTGTGTAATTCCTGTGCCTTGGGAAACAACTAGTGCATTCTGGACCTGTAGCCCAGGGAAGGCCATCATGTCCCAGTTCCCTGCTGAACCCGTGATTTTGTTAGATAATGTCCCATGTGATGGGAGGTGACAGGCAGGTGCCACTCTACCAGGCTCAAGCCCAACCCATCCCTCTTGTCTGATGTGTTATGGCAATTCCATCATGCAGTGCCACCTTCTACACAAAACTGGTGAGGGACCGAAGCGCAGGTTCAGTTTTCATGCTGACTTTGTCAGTGGCTTCCCATGGTATGATAAAGCCTATTCACATAATTATCCCCTTCTAGAACTCGGTGTGTCATTCCAGGTTTGATGTAGTTGGCATACACGTGATCTGCTGAGCCTGTAGCAGTGTGGAGGCAGGGCCAGTTCCTGGCTTGCAAAAAACCTGCAAGCTATTCTGTTTCTTTGACCTGCTAGAGTAGGTATCTAATTGACTTAATCTACTTGCCTTCTTAAACTGCTTTAAGTTGCACCTTTCTCCCTCAGCTTGAAGCTTTGGGTTTTTTGCCTTTTTTATTTTTGTCTTCTAACTTTCAAGTGAGTCTCAAATGTTTGTTGCACTGTGTTGGGTAGAAATAGTATAATTACTGCTCAAGGATTTAACAGTGATAAATGCCTAGGAAAGGGAAGGACCACCCATGGAAAGTGTTGAGGAACTCCATGGTGTCCAGCAAAGGTATCAGTTGTGACATGGGCATGTTAATTTGCATTTGGGGTGGAATGCTCCTCCGTGTGTGCCCAGCACAGCCAGGTAGTGTGCTACATACAGTCAGTGCCAGGCTAGTGCCAGAAAGGGTTTGATTTGGGTTGATGCTTGTTTCTGTAGAGCCCAGACGTTTGGCAAACAGCACTCAGCGGTGCTGGGCCGTGGCCTTCAAGCAGATTCAAACATCATCTTGAATATTTATGGTGTGATGGTACACCACAGCACACCAATGGAGTCATTACAATTCCCCGGTGATGTCAGGAGGCCATGCATGCTCACAGATTGAACTAGTAGCCATTTCACTGTTCCCCTCTGAGGTGTACGGATGGGGAGGGACTGAGGAGGGGTTGCAGTATCCGGTAATTCTGACTTTGTCTCTCTTCTGCCTAGAAGAAGCCAGAAGAGCAGCACTGCAAAAGCATGCATGTTTCTGGCCTGTCGTGGGTAAAGCCTGGCTCGGTTCAGCCTTTCAGCAAAGAAGAGAAGACGATGCCCACTTAGCTCTTCGGGACGGTGGTGCACGAAACACTTTCGGTGGGTGGAGGGAATGTAACGGAGGGGGAAACAGCAGAGCAGCAGTTTCACCTGGACTACGGATGAGTACAAGCTGAACGGTAGCAGTGACTCCAGTAAACCAGTTCAATGGGTTACTGACTCTTCAAGTTTTACATATGCATTAGGTTTTAAAGGCTTGCCTGGAGTTTGGAAGTCTCTCTAGAACACTGCAGTGCTTCTACCGGAAGACTGTCTAGGGTGGGTAATTCCTCAGGGCTCTGAAATGCCTGGAGGTTTTGGGTTGGTTTTTAAGCTTTTATTTTTCCCCTCCAGGAACAGCAGTTTTTTTTTTTTTTTAATCTTAAATTACTGGCAGAAATATTATCAGGAAATATGATGCCAGAGGTAAGCTGTGTTCATGTAAACTAATATAGCAGAGTTAAACACTATATTTAATGGTTTTAAATACTTTGGTTTCTATTGTAAATATAATAGGATTTGAAATTGTAAATAGATGGTTCATTGACTCCATTTAGCACTTTCCAGAGGTAAAGCTGGGGATGATGTATGATGTATTATTGATTTGTAAATGGATATTGTCACTAAAGCACACATTAGTCTGACAGGGTGAAAGCAGAATGTCAGGCTTGTTAGACTTTTATTACAGAAACACTAAAATCAAAGCTTTTAATGGTGGTCTCTTGAGCTAATAAAGTCTTAGAGGATTTTAGATTCCCTAGGTGTCTAGGGGATTACTTAGGGTAGCTTGACTAATGTGTGTTAATAGTGACATCTTAAAATAAAAAGAAGCTGTGATCTAGCTTTTGTCCCTCTGTCTGCTGTAGACATTTAGCAAAGGCTGGAGCTGGAATGGACCTGGCTACATAAGTACTTGCTGCCTGTATATCCAGGATGGTGTGTACTGATGGCACTGGTTCAATACCATTTTATTCCACATAAGGGAAAACCTTTCTAAAGCATGTGTGAGCTCAGGACAGCATCTTGACAAGAGCCCTCCTAATGTCATAGCCCGGCATAATGCCTTATTCCTGCCTGGCAGGATTTTACTATCCAATCTGATCTTTTCCTTTGGCTCCTCATACCTGTGTGGGTGGCATTAATGCAACCCCTGCTGTCCAGTGACAAGTAGCAGTGACTTCATATCTAAAGGTGATGTGGGCAGTGCTGGGGTGTGTAGTTTGTCTTTTGTAGGCTTGTTTGGTTTTGTTTTTTTTCTTTCTACCAAGCTAAATCTGCTTGCCCTATAACAACCTTTCCCTGTTCCTTTAGAGAACAGCTTCTTAGCTCTTAAGGAAATAGACAAAGACTTCACTAGTAATATGCTGTCATAGACCAAGTTGTTAACATACTGTACTGCTAAGGGTGACTTGAGTGGTTTCTGTGCAGCACTTAATATTGTATAAATCGATACTTGCTCTGTTTTAGGTAATGCTGAAATCTTACTGTGTGACGTTGCTTTAAAGCTTTTAAAGGCAGAAGCCTTTGAGATGCAGTGGCTTCCTGGGGCTGCCTGGAGTGTCTCTAGTGCTGCTGGAATTCCTCTTTAGACAGAAGAATGCAGAGGGTATGGGGAGAGCAAGGATCCTATTTAAGGCAGAGAAGAAAGTGCATCCAAAGGTGCAATTTTGGAACTCTTTCTAACTCCCCTCATCTTATAAAGCATCTGATATCTATGTTTTTGGCTAAATGCTAAAGTGTTCTTTCTGAACTTGAGTATATCCACCTACACTCGGTGCAGTAAAAGTACAATTTAGAGTGGCTTCTTCCTAAACAAACTCAAGGTGAAAGAGGAATTCTAAGCATAAGTGCTTCTGAGCAAGGAACTTGCAGCTGAACTACCCCTTTCCGAGAGCTGCTGCTAGTGCTGTGTGTGTGAAGTGTGGGCCTCTGGAGATTGAAGGCTCCAGCAGGCTCCAGTGAGCGAGTACAGCAGATTTAAATGTGTTTAATGGCTTTACATGCACTGTGGGGATTTCATTGTAAACTGTATTGGCAGTGGTGGGTGAGTGCAGATCTGCTGAAAGGTTATTGTCAAGGTGAGCCAGTCACTGGGTGAGGTGCCTGTGACTTGCTCTGCTTTTTGTAGGGCAGTTAAACTGGAGTGAACTGAGTTTCTACTGCCTTCAACACAAATCTGTCTCCTCTAGCTCAGATCTCAATCCAGCTTTGTTAGGAGGCTGAGAAGGAGATATGTGAAGGCAGAGGTGTCTAAAAATGGATAGGGAAAACTAGAGCAAATCTGCCATCTGGGAAGGTTGATGCTGATAATGCTTTCAGAGGGTTGTGAAGTCATTGCTGGAGTAATTCTGGGTATTTCCTCTGGTATTGCCTCGCTGTTCCCATGGCAGCCCCAGAGAAGCTCCTCATGAACAGTCTCTTGCTAGAACAGTAACGAGAGTGAAGTATGCTTGGTGTGGGACCTTTTCCTGTTTGAGTCTTCAGACAAGTGGCTACTGATGGGAGAAGCACTAGATCTATTTCTGCAGCACCAGTAGAAACCAGCCCCAGCAAGGTCACAGCAGATGATGATGCTTTATTGCTGGTGGTGATGGCCTGTTTGAGCAAAACCTTCAACTCCCAATCTCAAAATAAACCTGTGCAAATACTGCATGGGAGATTTTTGTGGTGGTTTCTCTCCTCTCCTGTTCCTATCTCTTGGGAAGGAAGGAGTAGGAGTAGGCTTAGAACTTGCAATAACTTTGTTCTTGCCCCAGGTATTTTATTATTTTTTTTTTAGACATAAGTTAAGTCCTGTCTTCAGATCAGAAACTTGGAAGAGAGTGTAAAATTCAGAATTGCCACGGCGGTTCGTGTGCTTTTTCCTACAGCAGGAACATTCCACCTCTTTCTTTGAAGGTGGCTTTTCTAACACTGGTTTTATATTCGTTATCTTGCATGCTAAAGGTAGTTATTTTGTGAGAACAGGACTTGGATAGCAAATAGCTGCAAGCCTTTTGGTTTCTTTTCGGTGTGTCAGTATAGAAAAGAGGGAAAAACCTGTGGATCCTGGGAGAAGGTGAGTGATTCCGGCTGCTGTGCCTGTTCTCACTTGTGATGGCGTGTGCAGAAAGTTTCTGTCCTTTCCCCCCTTCCTTACCCACCATGGGAATGCAAAAGGGAGCAGAAACCTTGTGGAGCAGTTGCTTACTGCCACAGCTGTTTCTTGAAAAGCCAGTGAGTAACAGGGCTAGAGAGAGTGTGTGTGCCTGTGTCTCTGTGGTTTTCCTCCTGGGTGGGCAAAGGAACTTCTCTGCTCCAGTCCCGATTCAGTGGTCATTATTTTCCACCAGCAGTAGTTTCCTAGAGTTTTAAACGTAAGTTTTTCAGCCTTTCAAAGCAAAGAATGTCATTCTTACCCTGTGTTGGCAGCCAGGGAAGCTGTCTGCCCCCCTCCAGCAGTGGGAGTGAAGCCCTGTGGGTGGGGAGGCTGCTGTGCCCACTCTCAGGTGCGGGTTGTTACCCCGAGTGACAGGTTCAGTGTGTGCTGGTAGCACCTGTGGTGTCTCCGGGGCCATCGTGGCCTTGTGCAGGTCCATGCGCCCTACACAGCTCTGTGGAGAGCTCCTGGCTTCATCTCCTACCACTGATCTTCATCTCCTACCACTGATCTTCAAAGAGATGGAAGACTGTGTCCATCCCTCATGGAAAAGGGTGAGTGATCTCCCTGCTGATCTGCTCCTTTGGGCTGGAGGGAGGGCGGGAGAGGGGTAGTGGTGGAACTGGTGTCCTGCTCAGCTTCCCTCCTCTGGTAGCAGAAGGAAAGCTGATGGGAGGTGCAGACAGGGCTGTAGCCTGGGACTGCAGTTGTTTCCTGCCTCAGGTGCTGCTGAAGCCCTTGGGAGAAGCAAAGGCCTTGAGCACTCCTGCACACAGACTGGGGTGATGACTGTTTCTTTTGTGGCTCTCTTACCTTTTCCTTGCTTCTTGTGCAGTGAGTGCTGCTCTAAAACCCCCCACAATATCCTCCCCAGTGTCTCTGGCTGTTGTTGCTTGCGTTCTAGGGAACAGATTTCTGGTAATCCCGAGTATGTGTGTGTTTGATTTGACTCCCTGTGGTGAGCCACGGGGCCTTAACTTTCCTAACAAAGACATGGCCTTAGTCAAGCAGGACCCTGCTGTTGGGCAGCTTGCTTTCAGTGGTGCTTTTCTCCTGGGTGAAAGCTCTAGAAGGAGGTTCAGGGCATTGAAGTGGGCTTTAACATGGTGTTGGACTTGTAAAAGCTTGTGAGAGTGTGAGAGAGAGGGCGAGTTCCTGGTAACGCAATACAAAGGGAAAGGAGGCGGCTCAGTGTCACTCAGCTTGGTGTCAGCTTTCTCTTCTGGGTGGCATTAACGCCCCGAGCGCCCTCTGTGTCCGGGCCATGGGGCAGGTTCTGAGGAATCTCAAGTGCTTGGGATTGTCAAATGCCTGTTGGCAGTTTGTGGTAGCACACAGGAATGGAGGAACTCATCTGGAAGCTGAGCTTGTCTTGCCTGGAAAGTGGTGGCGTGGTCTTCTCTTTTCAAGGAAAGCATGTGGGGCAAGTTATTTTGGGCTACTGTAGTGGGCGGGAGGGAGTGCAGCTACTGGAGCTGCTGGGAATGTGATTCTGTTGCCACTGTTGTTTCTCTTTTGCTTTTCTTGGGAAGGCTGACATTGGAATTTGAATGCTTCCCGTGCAGCTTTAGCAAAGTTTAGCTGAAGGTCTGGACCGTGCAGCAGGACACGGACCTGGGGTTGTGAGTGAGCACGCTGGGCTGGCGGGGCAGGGAGGCAGACCTGGGGTGCTAAATGGGAGAGGGATGGTTCCTCTGGATTTGTTTTCATGATGATTTGGAAGGCTTTGTAGTAAATCACTGACCTGCAGGTTTCCTAAGCCCCTGAGGTGAGGGTGTTGAGTAGGGCTTTGATCCCTTCTAACCTGGGGCTGCTCTTCCCTCTGGGCGTCGGGCGGGGTGGGCACAGGCGGATTCCTCCCCCGCACACAGCAGCCGTGCCACCCAGAGGAGTACAGAGCAAATCCTGGGCACTGGGACCTCATGGTGGCTTGTGTTTTAGTTGTCCCCTTGTTGCT
Source organism: Jacana jacana (assembly GCA_013400555.1). Lineage (NCBI taxonomy): Eukaryota > Metazoa > Chordata > Aves > Charadriiformes > Jacanidae > Jacana > Jacana jacana. Next base: position 165,054 of record VZTM01009694.1, on the reverse strand, counting down.
GAGGTTTAGAAAAAGCCACGGTTTGAGGCCAGTGTAAACAAGGACAGGGAAGGATGGAGTGAAAACGATGGTTATTTGAGTACTTTGTTGGTCTTTGAGCTGTTCCGGCCCTCGGTGGGTCTGGTGAGGGGGTGGGACTGCTTCCAGTTAAATCCAGGCTCATCGTAGTTGGCTGAAAATAAAATAGCTTTATGTATCTAAAGACTGCTGAACTTCCTTCACTGTAGAATGGATAACTGCAATCTTCAAGTTTTAATTTTTTCTTTTCAGGTTGAGAGAGGGAGAGGCCAGAACACTGTCTTCTGGAATGGGATGTGTATTGAAAGGAGCTGCTCCAGGAGCCAGGCAGGAGAATGAGAACGGGGACAATACCACTGGATCGAATTGGGCTGTCAGCTTCCCTAGCACAGGTCCATGGCTCACCAAACAACTGGAGACCTAAATGTAAGTCCCTGCTGATACCTGGGTAAAACGGCCTTTTTGGAGTATCATCTCTGCAGTTCTGGATCCTGAGTGTTCAGAAAGAGAGAGAGCTGTAAGTTACGCTGTGCGTGGTCTGAAATACTTCGGTTTGTGGTTGGACGAGGTGGTGGTTGTAGGTCCCTTCCACCCAACCCCTTCTGTTCTAAGGCTTGACAGAAATGGGCTGAAGCTACTTGAGCTGTTTTAGTTTTTAAAATCCTATTTAGATACTGGATTTTCCCCCCTTTTGGAACACCTGGGTAAAAATGCAGGGGAAGAGCCAGTGGTTTTTTTGGGTGTAGGAGCATGGTACCTGGCTGCCAGTGCCCAGGATGGTTCTGGACAACTTGAGGAGTTGTAGCAACTTCCCCTCATTACTCATGAGCACGTGGGCTACCGTGTAGGCAAATGTTCTTACTTCTTACTTTGTTGGATTAAAATGGGGGTTGTGTATTAAAAACCTCCTGCAGGGCAGACAGACCAGCTTGCCTTGTTCTAGCGTCGTTCCTCTTCCACTGTGTAGCCTCAGCAGCTTTCCTCCTCCTCTTCCTCCTCCTCTGCCTTGGGGACTCCTCAGACCGGGCGGCCCTGGGCCCTGTCCCGGGGGAGGAAGCTCATTTAGAACAAACACAGTGACTAAACTGGGCCAAGAGTAAATCCTGTCCCTCGTTGTGTGACTCGTACGTGCAATGATTTATTAGTAAGCCCTTAATTGCGGTGGTTGAGGTCCTCGCAGCGGCGTAGCTCGCCTGCCCCCTGGGCCCTGCCTGTTGTCTTCTTCCCACTGCCCAGTCACTCCCAGTGCTGGGGAGCTACTGGTTTTAGCTTTGCACAGCTGGTTTTGCTTCCCCCCAAGAACATGAAATTGTGAGGTTATAAATTCTTTATTGAAAAATACACTTGGGGTATTTTCATACAAAGTGATGTAAATGGTACGGAGTAACAACAATTGTCTGACAATTTCATAAATAATTTACAGGAACTTCACAATTTCTGGACTTCAGCCTTTTTGTTACGCAGGTAAGAATGACAGATGGGTCCATTTTAATTTAATGGAATTTACAGTGGAATTAAGTCCCAAATTTTGCCGTTATTCAGAGGAGCAGGAATGACTAAAAACACAGAGCTTCTAACTTTTGCTTCCTTGTCAAAACACCTTCCAGAATCCCAGCGTTCACCAACCGTCCCTGCTGTGTGGCTGGAGGGGAGGACACCAGTGAACTCCACCCGCTGTTGGTGTGTTTAACCCTTTCCTGGTGAGTCTGGTGGTTTGCAATGATTTTCAAGTGAAAGCAAGTGCTAAGTCTAAGGTGTGCCCCGCTTTCTTACCCTGTTAGTAGGGGAGAGGCTTCTCCCAGGCAGCCTGATTTAGTCCCTTAAAACCAAAACCAAAAAGCTACTCTCTGTTTTAAGAGCTGACACCACCCTCCTTCAGCGAGTGAGGGAGGTGCCTGCTTCCCCACTCCAGAAAACTGAGCTGAAAAAAACCCCAACCATTGCAAGCATATAAAATTCCTTGGAAAAAAGCAAACATCCCGAGCTTCCTGCGTTCCTTCCTGCACGGCCACCCAGCGAAAACGGCTCCCTAACGCCGCGGGCTGAAGAGGGCAGCTCCGGGATGGCAATTTAGAAATAAATACAAAAGTCAAATTGCTTCAATACAGAAAGGCAGCTGAAGTCAGCCCTTGGGAAAAAAATATTCACATTTAGAAAGTGCCATTGCAAATGTACAGCAAAACTCATCTGCCTTAAAACCAACGCTTCCCAGCCCTGTCCAAAGTGCCCCCTGTTGAAGGCCAGTTCGCTTTAACCCACTGCGCAAACAGCGTCCTCCTCCTCTGCCTTTACACAACGAGGTGCCCAAGAGGTCAAAGCAAAACAAGGGGATGTTTTTCAGGGGCACACGGGACATCCCGCGTACGGAGAGGAGCCCTTCGGACAGCTTCCTTCGGCGATGAGAGAGAGAATTCCTGTCTTCCCTTCCCAAGCAGAGCTGGACTTTCCCGGGATATCACTCGTAAGTCATGGCTTTTGTGGAGGCCGTTGCTGCTGGGAGGCAGTGGGTGTGGTTACCCCGGCGCAGCGCTCCCCTGTCCGAGCCGGGGCAAGATGACACTGGCAGAGCAGCGACAGACGCAGTGTGTTAGAGCAAAGGGCTGTAAATACCTGTGGCGTGGTGGAAAGCTGTGTCAGGGATGAGTTCTCCAAGCACCAAAAAGCTCTTCTTTCCAAAGCCTGGAGAGGGAAGGCAGCCTGTGACCAGCTTCCCCACGGCAGGGGGCTGGGTGGCAGGGTTTGAAGCATGTCCTCGCCGTCCCGGGCACCGTGGGAGACTCCTCCTGCCCCTTCTGATGGGTACAAAGGCTCAGCACAGTCTTGGCAGGAGCCGTGGCGGGGCAGCCTGGCTGAGGACACTGGCAGAGGCCTGGTGACCCCACGGGACGGGCTGTGCAGCGCGGCCCAGCAGCGAGGGAGCAGCCATGCTGGAAGGACGGACTCAGTGAGACCCTCTGTCGTTCGCTACGTCCTGCAGTCGTCTTAACAGAGCGGTGTGATTCTCCTGACAGATCCGCTTGGCTGGGGCTTCAGTACCATCTTCTAAGAGAATGCCTCGCTTCTTTGTTGGAGTTTCTCCAGTTCTAACCATGCTGTTAATTTCCTTTAGCCTCTGGAGAGAGGAGAGATGGGGGGGGGAGGAGAATTCTCTCTCATTATTGTGGCTACCTAAAAGTGAACTGTTGCTAATTGCATTTCAGTGGGATTACCTGTGCTTTAGTTCTGGACATCACTCCTGTACAAAGCTCTCCCTGTGACAGAGCTGTCCCCTTTTCAACCACTGCACTGCTCTTTCCATTACAGGTGTATTCAGACTCTTACACCTGAGCAAGCTCCTTGTGCCTCCCACCCACAGCCATGAGGCTCGTCCTACGCCATGGGTGCACCACCTCCTGTCCAGAGCCAGGGTGCTTCTGAGGGAAGATTTCTGCTTCATTCCCAGAAGATGAGAGGGTTCAGCCCGGTACATACTCCCTGGGTAAGTCCCCTCGTGTTTAGAGCCATCGGGTAAGAGCAGGTGATTGCACTTAAGGTTCTGCTCTTCCAGCAGCTCCCAGCCCAGGTGACGCCTCTGAGACCTTTGCCGTGCACCCCCCAGTCTCTTGTGTGTGTGAGTACAAAGAGTGACTTCGGAAAGTACCCAGTTAGCCTGGACACCTGATGGCTTTACAGCTGCTTAGATACCAGAACTGGCAGTTTGAAGAGTGTTTGGTAAGAAAGCCCCTGTTAAACCCTGTAAGCAGAAGGGTGTGTTGCACAACCTTCTCTGATGTCACAACCTAAAAGAAAAGGTTAAGGATTTACAAAGGCCAACTTAACCCCTTCAGGCTCACCTTCGATGGGCTGCTGCTGAAATAGTAGAATATTTTCTCTCGAGGAGAGAGAGTTGCCTCGTTTTTGTGTGGCGAGATGTAGACTGGGTGATTCTGGGAGAGCTGGACTCTGCGGGGGGAGCCCATCCGTACGAAGGGGTAGGGCGAGAGCGGAGGGGAATCCAGCTGCTCAGGAGAAAAGGGAAATCACTCAAGAGTTAGTACCTGATCCCAGGTGTCCCTGCAGCCAGGCTTCTCCGAGGTGGTCACCTTAAACACAGTGTAGTTTTCTTCCACTGATCCCGTCCCGTACTCACTTAGAGCCTCTTTAGGCCACGCTGGTATGTTTTTTAATTGACTTTTCTAGCCCTCTGGGGCTGGCAGATGCCATTGCTCAGTGCCCTGTATTCCGTAGAGGAGGAAACTGCAAATGGGCATCGAAAGTACTTAGTATTTTAGCAGCAGAGCGTGTCCTTGAGGTGCAATTACTGTCATAGAGTCTCCTGGCTGAGCTGAGAGCTCCTGCTGCTCCCACAGTGAGAAAAGGATCCGGTTACTAAAGAAAAGCACAGAATGTGACTTACTGCGTTTGAAGTGTACTTGAGGGCAAACTCTTTGATCTGCTCGATGTAGATGTTGTTGTAGAACTGTATGAGGTCCCCTCGCTCCTCCTCCTCGGTGTCGCTGTTGGCACCCGTCAGCCGGGTGGGGGTCGGGGGGGCGCTGCCAGGGTGGGGGACGGGCAGGGTGCTGCTGGAGCGCATCACCGGGCTGGAGTCCCTGCTGCCTGTGGGGGGAGAGCAGCACCGTCAACCCCCGCTGCAGAACCCCCTCACCTCCCCTCTCAGGGGCTGAGACTGCGGGAGAGCGAGCGTGAGCCTGGGGTCGGGGTCAGCAGGGCTTGTTTTATTCCCGTGGCATCTCTCCTTACCAAACCCACAAGCAGCGTGTTGGTAAATGCCAGCAAAGCGCTGGGTACGTGACCAGCAGGATCCTGGGATTTCTCACCGCTCCCTGCACGAACTGCAGGTGCCTCTTCCCCGTGAGCTGAGTTTGATCACAGCATAAGCAGAGCTAACAGCTCAGTTTTTGGGGCGTTGGTGCTGTACTTCTAACAGCATCCTGCTCTTGTTGCCAGCTGGCACAATGGCCCAGAGGGAACAGTGCTCTTTTACAGCCAGTAGTAGAAATATTTGGCTGGGTAATACTTCCTGCTGCTCTAACGTGGGAAGTTGCAAGTATCTTATTTTTTTTCCTCCCTTCCCTGCCACCTCTAGGTGACAGAAAACCCTAACTCCTGCTGTTTGCACCGCCCTCCCTTAAGCCATGGTGGCCAGCTCTTAAGGAGGTGACGGGTTCAAGACCCTCCACGTGGGTGTGATATTTAGCCTGAGTTAGAGCAACTCTTAGATGTTATCACTGTGGTCTTAATTGTGGCCAGGGTTACCCAAGAAGGAACTGCTTGGGGCGGGACGACACGAACTCCAACCAGGGAGGTGGAATTAAGGACAAACACCCACAGTTTGGAATCACTCACTTCTTTCTTTGTTCCTCTCTTTGCCTCTGTCCGTGGGTGAGCTCTGATGGCTGCCGCTGTCACTGCTGCCCGAGCGGCGCCGGCACCGGCCTTTTATCAGGACGCTGCGATAGACCTGCGGGGACACGGGGTGCAGGGAGGTGATCGGGTGTGGGGTGACACAAGTCAGGGAGCAACACTCTAAAAGGCAGGTGTGTTGTGCAGACACTTCACTGTGCCATCAAATTGCTTCCTGCAGGGGCAGTACAGCCTCCCAGGAGGAGCGTTACCCAGCGGGCACTGCCTCCTGGGGTTTCAGGAAGGAGATTGTCTAGTTGAGGTAGTTCAGTATAAAAAGCTTTGGTGGAGAACGGCTCAGGCTGCCTTCACTTAGCATTAACCAAGCTTTAAGAAGCCATCCATTCCTGAAATGGAGCTAAGGCCCTTGGTAAACCAGATACTGCGCCGTGGAGCGCAGGCTGTACTTACGTGACTCTTGGCCTGCGGCTGTGTGCGGTAGCAGCGCATGATGTTCTGAAATGATCTGTCTTCCTTAGTAACCTGAGGGGAGAAGAACAGAAAAGCTTCACAATTCTTCTGTGGGGCTGGTTGGTTGGTTGGGGGGTGTTGTGGGTGGTGGTTGGTTGGGTTCTTTGAAGATCTGTAATGGTTGGGATATTAAGGTATTGGTTTGTCATTCCTGTGTTGCCCTTACCTTAGCCATGATGTAGACGGCGCACATCAGCAGCTGGTCCAGGTGCCTGTCCATCATGATCTCAGGGCAGTGCACCAAGGAGTACTCAAAGCAGGTCCAGATCTTTTTCCGCAGCTCGTCAGGTATGTCGAGTTTGAGACAGAGGTCTCGCAGACGGACACTGGCTAGATGGTACACCTGTGGGAGGGGAGGGAGACTGCGCTCAGGGCCGCAGCAGCACTGCTCTTGCACCCGGCCAGAGAGTACCTCAGCCGGGTAGAACTTGTACAAATGGAAAGCCAAAAGAAGTGAAACAGTGAAATTGAGCAATTCTAAGATGTCCCAGGCGTTCTTGGTGCCGGTGTCGGAGCTATGGGAGCGCTTGGTTGAAGCTTGAATTCTGAGTTACCCTGAGTGCGAGCAGAGCCTACAGAAACCACTGCACTGAATAATTGAACAATAAACCAGAACCTCTCAAAGATTCATTTCTTTCTTTTAAAGAGCCTTGAAGAAAATGGACACCTCTAAGCACCAGCTGGCCAAGTGTAGAACCTGCTTCAGAGCTCCTGGTGGCGGTGGTGAGTCTGCAGACTCCTAGTGCCTCCTCCTCCTAGGGAGAAGCTGCCCAAGTAAGAGAACTACTTCTCAGGCACGTGTATGAACAGACAAAGGACAGAGGTTAACTTTGAAAGTGAACATTCTCTTCTTATTACTAAGTACATATTTTAAAAGCTGTACCAAAATAGCACAAACGAGGCTGAAAAGTACCTTTCTAAAGAAGAGCGAAAGCGAGCCCATCTTGCGAGGCCTGACGGCGGCGGCGAAGGGCTGGCTCCGTCGCTGCTCCCCAGGAGAGACCTGCTGAACAGTGACCTGGCCCGGGAGCTGCAGCGCCGCCCCGCTCAGCTGGGGGTTCAGGGGCCCCGCCAGGGCCTGGGCGCTGAGGGGCTGGATGGGGCCAGAGACGGCCTGAGCCTGTGCCCCTACGTTCACCTGGACCGGGAAGAAAGTTATCCCTCCGTTCTCATTGGCAATACCTGCAATTTTAAGAAGAAAAGAGTTAAATAAGAGCAGGTCGGGAGGGAGGAGGTGTGTTTGTAGTTGTTGTGGGTTTGTCTTGTATGGCTTTTTTAACTAATTCAGTAATTCTGTTATTAGTTGCTTGTAACTATATAAATATTTAGTGTATTATATCTGGAACGGTTTCATCACTGCTTTTAACTTTCCATCACAAGGAGGCAAGAAGAAAACAAAACTGAAGTAAGTTTTTCATTCTAATAATGCAAGTTTCATCCCATCCCAGCTGAGGAAGGAAGGGTGACTGGAATACCTGACTTTCTAAAACAGCTGCTGGCAGCCAGCACATCCTGGTGCTGTTTCTTCAGTCTCTGAATTCTGCTCCTCTATTTATACAAGTTTTTCTCCAGTTATGAATCCTTAAACCTGCTTCTCCCCTGGTGAACCGCTCCCCGCTCTCGCCTTCCTGGGAAGGAGACTGGGTGATTCTGCAGTGGTTTTGTCTCTCACCTTGCACCGGTATGGTCACAGTCTGCCCGTTATTGGCTGTGACAGTGGCAGTTGCCACCGTAACCAGTGTCTGTCCGGGCACTGGGGTCACAGACATGGCTTCAGGGTTCACGTTCTGCACTGGCACCGTGTTGACCACAGGCTGCTGGGAAACCCTGACCGGAGTCCCGCTGTCGGAGCTGGTATCATTATCAACAAAGAGTCTCCTCCTGGTAGGGTTGGCTGTAGGAGAATTGTATCTGTCGTACAGGGTGGTTGGAGAAGAAGAAAGTCCTGTGGGTGCACACACACACACACATTTACCTCTTCACAATAAGGGATTACACACCAAAATACATGACAGAAATCTAATAAGAACCAAAGCGTGTCTTGTAGGACACATTCAGGAAAACGCTTCAGGGAACATTTTAGAAAATCAGTTGTGTTTGTGGCTCTCAGACTGCTTTAAGAGATAGATAANTCCTTACATGGGAGATGCTCCCCTCCATCATCTTGGTAGTCCTGCCCTGGACTCTCTCCAGCAGTTCCCTGTCCTTCACAACATTTAATATGTTTCTAAGCTGATGTATTAGGTTTAATTTTTCTGGAGGAAAAAAAATCTTCAAGGTTTCACGTAACTAACTACCCAGTGGAGCTTCTGTTCTGGGGCAACACCACAGCAAACGGCTCAAGTGCTACCAGTCAGTGCGTACACAGTGTGTGTATAAACGGTATTTAACCTCTGTCTGTGTTTAGGTACAAACATACACGGAACCTCCCAGAAACAAGGTTTGGTTCTCAGTGAAACAGCCCCAAGTTGTGACAGTGACACCAGTGAGAGGTGTTTGCAATGAGCTGCACATGGACATTAAAGCACCTTCTGGCTCCACTGCACTCGTGTTCAAACGTGAAAGCCAGGGCGTGAGAAGTGCCCTATGAAGGCACAAAGCAGCCTGTGTTTCCCTGAAAATCTCACCTTTTCCGAGCCCTCCACTTTCGGCACGAACCTCATTTATTCGTCTGGGCGTCAAGGGAGAGCCCACAGCGCTGTTCCCAGCAGATCTCTCAAAGTACTGCGGTGGCATTACCTAAAATATGTACCATGTTATTAGCCTCTCTATTGCAAATCAACCATGTAGCAAGTTTGGAATGGCAAAACCCTATGGAAAAAGTTAAAAAGCAGGCAAAAGGGTGCTGCAGTCACTGCATAGGAATCGAGCTGCTCTAGAAGCTGCTGGAATAACCTTTCTGAGACTACAAGATCTGTGCTTTTTTACCACGTTTCTTCTTGCCCAGTAATCTTTTGATGTGTGACTGGTCCAAACCTTCCCTGTTTGTGTGTTCACTGTTCTGCTTCGCTGGGAGAGAACCCTCTCAGCTGCCCCTCTCCGGTCCAGCTGCCTCTGCAGGGCTGTTGGTGGGGACAGCAGAGCAGATGTCCCCTCTGCTGCTCAGCTTGTTGGATAAGACTGACTTTAGGACGTGTGAAGCCACTCCTTTGGGGTGTGACATCCACCCTCCAGGCCTGGCTGCTGAGGAAGGCTGTGCAGAACATAAAAAAAGAAGCACTCACCTCCTCACAAGTAGGAACTTTGTTTTCATTGTCTCTGATTCTGTCCCACAGGATGGATTCCTGTTTCCAAGCCATGCTTTCCAAGATCTGTTCTTCAATATGGTTGAGGTGTTTCACCACTTCCCGACAAAGGCCATCCTCTGCTCTAATGAAAACCTCAATTACCTGTAATGGGGAGAATTGCCATCAACATAATTCACCTGTTTCTTCTTACAGAAAGATCTATTTCCTGATATTTTTCAAGTAAGAAGAGACTATGAAAAATATTAAGGCTGCTTTACTGTGCCTCAATCACGTGTTTTGCAGCTTTATCAGAAGACAGGTGATTTTTTTTCCCCTTTCCAAGCAAAGAAACAGGCTGAGCGCTGTTGCAGAGCAGCTACAGCCGTCACTCACACCAAACACTGCTCTGTCAGTTACTGGGGCGGTGCCTGGCTGCTGCTGTAAATGCTGACAGGGGTTGGATTTTCAGCTGCCCCAGCCCAGGCTGGCAGACACTGGGGGAAGGTGTGCTCGGGACAGAAAGGGCCAAAGCTGCGAATGAACGCGTGTGTTAACGTCCAGGTGCTTAGTCTGAGTCGATGGTGTGCTCCTCGTGACTTGAGAAGCAGCTCTGGCTGTTGCACACTTTACCTTATAGAAGTGATACACTGGAATGTCAAATATTTCAGTGATGAGGGGGAAGTTTCCGGGCGGCTTGTATGTAAAGGTGATGATCTCCAGGCAACACGCCAGCAGGGACCTATGGAACACGTCTTGCTCCAGGATGGCCTGCGAGAGAGTTGCAAAAGTTAGTGCTTAACTTACAGCATAACCATAGACCACTGACAGGGTTTCTGTTCTGCCTCGACAGCGCAATTGGCACCAAGCTTATAAAAAGAGGTCTTATTTCATGAGAGACAGAGCACATTCCCAAATGAGACCTCTTCCCTCATTAGAGAAATGCATCTCTCTGTGTGTCTGCAAACACAGATGGTTTCTGGTACGCTTCCCTCTTTCCATTCATTCAGCTGTACTTACAGGCTGCTGCTTGGAGATTTACCCTCCTACAATATAACTCCAACTTTCTAAATGAGGGACAGTGGGAGGGGTTTTCCTTACGGACAAGTCCGCGTCTCCCAGTCGCCTCCTCTCTTGCTCGATGACGGCCTCCAAGACCTTGTAGTACAGCACCTCGGCACAGCGGAAGTGCTTGCTGGCAACGTCTGCAGGAATTTTACGTAGAAACAACAGAGTGAAACACCATAAAGGAATTAGAGTCTTCATCTCAGGTGACAGAGATACAACAGCTCAGTAGCTTTAAGATTTCTGTGCCCCTGCGGCTACAGTGCTTTTGGGACTAAACCAGGTAATTCCTGCTGGATTCAGGAATCCCTCTCTCAGGTGCTGCGCTGACTTGTGAATGCAGAGCAGACCAATTTATTACTGAACCCAGCTTTTGATGGAAACACCATGTAAAAGAGCAGTCTTTAAATTGCTCTAATATACTCTACATATGTCAAGTTCAGCAAATAGACTGTTTGACAATGTACCATATGGACCCCCCGCGCAGCAGCAACAAATCCAAATTAAAGATGGGCTCCATCAGAAACAAGGTGAAGAGCATCTCCCTCACTTTTAATCTGTCTTCACACAAGTCCCAAATCTTGACCACTTTGCAAATAACCCTTTGTGTCTGTACCAGTAAGATTTTAATCCTACCCGTCCTACCCCACCCTGGCACGGCAGCCAGAACTGCGGTACTTGTACAGGGTACTGGCAGGCACATTTTTCATTGCTGGCACAGAAATCCATGCCACTGCTGTGCTTGTACTTAGGCAAAACAGTGGTAGCCCTTAAGAGGGCTTTTCTTTCCACTTCTTTGAACAGAAAATATCAAATTCCAGTGCTTTAAGCTCAGGCTGATTATAAACTGTCGTGCATGGCTGAAATTTGCCGTGTCTTAACAATACTTGGAAAATACAAAATTAATGTAAAAGACTCTTGTGCTAAAGTGTAACCTGAAAGTGAAACTTAATTACAATAAATAAATGTGCTTATGGGCATTTTAATTCTTATCTGTAGGAGCAAACCGTTTCCCACCTTTGGAAAGGGTACTGAAGTCCCCCTCAGCCGGCGTGCTCTGGCAGTAAATGTCATACATTTCTTTTACTCTGTTTGCAATGGATTGAGAAGGATCCCTGGAACATGCCCTGAAAAGGAAAGAAAAAAACCCAATGTCCTCTTACCAAGACAAAAAAAAATTAAGTTACAACTATTTTTGTATTGTGACAGAAGCATCAAACTGTAATGGCCTGGGCTAACGCTACAAACACTCTCGGGTGTGCCTGATGTTAGTGTTGTGGTGTACACTGTAGCAAATAAGCACATCTTTTAATGGTCAGGGGTAAATACTTAGATAGCATTTTCCATCACATCAAGTTGTTTTCAAATACACTGTACCTGAAGCATGAAGCAGAATTTCTACATGCAGAAGAAAAGCTATTGCTGTGACTAAAAAGCCTAGAGTGTGGTGTGATGCTTAAGGCAGAGATTTGCTAAGGAGGAAGGGGAAGAGTCCTGAAAATTGTGTATGGGGAGTTTGCTGGTGTCAGAACAGCGGGGGTTCGGCCGGTGTGTGCTCTTACAGCCATCAATCCCTTAAGGACAGAGGTGTCTAAGTCAAGAGAGCAAAGTCTTTTGAAATCTCAGTGTCTCTCAGGGCCCTGTTTTACTCCAGAGCAGCACAAAACCCACTCACATTTTAAATTACAATCATAGAGTCATTGAATCATTTTGGTTGGAAAAGACCCTTGGGATCATCGAGTCCAACCATCTGCCCCACTCTGCACCAGATCCCCTACACCAGATCCCCCAACGCCACATCTAATCTAATCTGAAACACAGTCAGGGATGGGGACTCCACCCCCTCCCTGGGCAGCCCATTCCAGGCTCTGACCACTCTTGCTGGGAAGAATTCTTTCCTCATGTCCAGCCTAACCCTACCCTGCTGCAGCTTGCAGCCATTCCCTCTCCTTCTATTGCTAATTACCCTTGAGAAGAGACCAGCACCAACCTCTCTACAATGTCCTTTCAAGCAGTTGTAGAGAGTGATGAGGTCTCCCCTCAGCCTCCTCTTCCTCCAACTAAACAGTCCCAGCTCCCTCAATCGTTCCTCAGAAGATTGATTCTCCAGGCCCTTCCCCAGCTCCATGTCCCTCCTCTGCACTCGCTCCAGCCCCTCCAGATCTCTCTTGTGTTGAGGTGCCCAGAATGTCCAGCATTAACATTTCTTTTCAAAACTAGAAAAATATAATGACTTGGTCAGCTAAACATCAGACTTACCTGAGTATCTGCTCCAGGTTTTCACTGGGGGCATTTTTCAGTCCTGCCAGCATGGTGTGAAGGCGGCTCAAGCTGTATGTGGCTATGGAAACCGGTGTCACGTACGGGGTGGTGCTCTCTTTAATGTACTTGCGGCCAGTCAGCGGGGTTGTAACCCTCAGGGATTTGGACTAAAAAGACAAGAAATAAGCATGTAATAGTACATCATTATAACACCTAGATACAGGTTACAACCCTCAAGTGTTGAGCTGCAGAATTCTCACCCTGTGTTCTGATACATGCCTGAAAAAGGGGCTTGGGGTCAAAGAGTCTGAAATAGGTTCTGGTCTCGGACAAGAATGGGCAGCGACAGACTGGTCTGTGTCACTGGGATGTTTCTATCAAATAGTGGAACTGAGGGGTCTGAGCACCCAGAGACGCAGGTACCGGGAGTGAACTGTGAAACAACGAGGCCAATTTAAAACCAAACAAAGACAAAACCCCCAGACGTGTCCCCTCCTGTCCCCTGGGGGCCAGAGGAAGCTGTAGCTCCTGGGAAATGGTACTGAGCCAGGGGTTCCTCCCAGCAAGTGTCACTTGTTTGGGAAAAGTCTCCCCAGTCTAACAATCAGCCTTTTCATTCACTTGCATCAGATGAAGGCATCACAGCAAAATAAGTTAACACCACGGATGTCTCCAAGTAGTGTACAGCAAAGCCCAGGCACCTTCTAATTATCAAACCACACGACTACTTAACCACGCTGTTTTCCTTAGTTTCATGAACACATTACATTTTGTTGCCTTTTCACCCTCCAGTCCAGCTCCCCGTACTCCTCCCGTCCCATGTGCCCCACACCCTGCTAAGGGAGGGCTGGTTTTGTCTCCACACCCCTCTGGGGTTGCTGGTGTCCCCAGCCTTGCCCCGGACTCCCCTGCCGTGCTGCCGTGCCCCACACCGCTCCATCCCTACGGGCTGTTACGCACCCACAACTGTGCCAGAAAAGCAGCAGTTGGCTGTTCCTTCAAATAGCTCAGCAGCGAAGAATCAGCTGTTTGCACTGATTCTGCAGATAAGGCTATTTTGCTCTTTTCCCTCAGGAATATTGAAAGCCATTTGACCAACTCTCCCTCGGGAGAAGGACCATGAGACTCTTTCAGTGATCTAGGCTGTTTGACCCTTCTCCTCTCTGCAATCTAGTGGTGCTCAGGCAACTCACATCCTTCCCTATCTGCCTGTCTCATACCCTTCCTCCTTTAAGACATCTTTTCCATCCTGAGAAACATTTTGACACCCTGCAGTCATGGGGATGTGTATCTGCACACAGAGCCAGTGCCTGCTCTTCACAAGCTTCTCTTGTCCCACAAAGGCCCTGATCATTTGACAGGTCTTCACTTTATTGTTCCAAGACCTGGACCACAAGTCTTGTGAGGAGCAGCTGAGGGAGCTGGGGGTGTTCAGCCTGGAGAAGAGGAGGCTGAGGAGAGACCTTCTTGCTCTCTACAACTGCCTGAAAGGAGGTTGTTGCCAGGGGGGTGTCAGTCTCTTCGCC
>VZTM01009694.1:85356-141568 GCA_013400555.1 Jacana jacana | reverse complement strand
ATTATTTCTAATACAAGCCAGGAGGCCCTTGGCCTTCTTGCCCACCTGGGCACACTGCTGGCTCATGTTCAGCCGCTTGTCAACCAGCACCCCCAGGTCCTTTTCTGCCAGGCAGAATTGGAAATGCAGTATCTTCTAATTTCAAAATTATATGCAAATACCCATCCCAATACAGAACTCTGTTCTATCTATAGTCCAGTTCTCCAATTTACTCACTTTTTTGCATCTGCCAACCCTGTCTTTATTACAGATTCAAACATATTTCTTTATAAACATCACTACGCTATGGTCACAAGCACCTCAAGGAGAGGGGGGTGAGGGGGGGAAGCCTAAAAAACTCCCTAAGAAACAGCCTGTAAATATTAGAAAAGTTATATAAATTTTTTTTGAAAGCCTAAACAAACCACAAAAGCATCCAAACCATGGCAGTTCAGAGTACTGATGATGACAGAAATACTGACGGGGAATAAATCAATCACTACTAACTACCAGGAGAAACCAGAAGCCATGCTAAGTGCTGGCACAAACAGCCGAAGTCTTGTTGAGACCAGAATCCCCAGAAAAGGTGGCTGGCACATAATTTTCACAGCCCTCCTAATATGAACAGTAACAAAGAAACAAAGCTTCTATTATAAAGTAACACACCCATAAGATCTATGAAGAGAAGTGTGGGAATTACTGGGCAGTGAAAAAGGCTGAGCTGTTCTGTGAGTACGGTCTTGGAGATGCTAATATTTCTGTCTACAGGTTTATTTTAATCTCTTCCCTTCCCCTTGCTCCCCAGATCAGCTTTGGGATTTCCTGCACCCTACCACATCTGACAAACCAAAAGAAGTGATTCAAAAATTACAAACACACCAATTCCATTCCTGTAAAGAACTACTGTGGAAACACAGTCACAAAAAAACCCCAAACCCTTAAAACAACTCAACAACTTCACTATATTTTGGTAATACTAATACTCTAAAATCAGTCTGGACACAACAGAAACATACCTCTGCTTTCTGCCTCTCTGTTGACGAGGATGGTCTTCTTGAGGATGTCTGAAAATGTCCTGAAAAATGGGCTCGTACTTCTTAAAAATTACTGCAGAGACCGTGAAATTCCTCTCTAATCTCTCAGTTCGTTCCCTGAACTGGGAGGGTAGATTGGCCATGTCTTCCCATTTTTTCATCTTGTTAAAAAACTCGATCAGGCTGAAAATACCAAATGGGTTAGATTTGACAGTTTGGTTTTCTGTTGGTTTTCTTCGAAGTTGTTTTGTCATTTCTTTCTTTTTTTTTTTTTTTTTTTTTTTTTTACCCCAGAAATATACTTTACATTGTATTTATTTACAACAAAAGTAGAATTTCTACTTGCCAAGCTATTGATAGACTGGTGGCACTGCAAACATGACAGAGCCAGTCCTTCACCCACAAACTACCTATTCACAGTTCTTGGCTTTGCCTCACAGACACAATCAGCTCCAACAGTCAGATTACTGTAAAATTAGGTTTTCCTCATTTTTCTGAATCATTTATGAATTTAGATAAAACAAATTCTGACTTCTACAACGCTAAAAAGATTCTACAAACTATGAAACAACCCAAAGTTTCAGTAAATTTCACTTGATAAATTCAGGTTTTATTTTTCACTCTTTTATCTACACCTCTCTTGTCAACATTATTGGTCTTTACTAGCCCAGACTCATAGAAACTGTTTAATCACACTCAAAACTCTGAATTTCTGACTGGGGGAAGGAGGAGGAACACGTTTGTATTTAAACCAATAGCAATGCCCCAACTCTAAAAGTGAAGGGAAGAAAAAATGCTTAGGAACTTTATTTATTTATTTTATTTTCTAATCTACTAAATTGTTACAAAACAATCAGGTTGCTAATAAATAAAATAGATTGTTTTGGAAAGTTTTTCTTCATTGCTTTCTGGACATAAACATTCAGTACGAATCTCTTGATGAGATTGTGACATCACATTAACTTCATAAAGTAAGTGAAGCTGTCTTACAAAAAAAGAATAATTAAAACAAAAGTGTGACTCTTTTCATAGCCAATTGGAAATGGTTTCTGCAGTGAGAAGCTCACAATTTGCACATGCTCCAAAACTAGACTATTCCTTGGGGACTGGTTTCTTTGCCCTTTGCGAGGGTGAAGGCAACCTCTGATTTTGAAACCCAGTGTTTTTACAGCAATGACCAACTGGAACTGTGCTACTTCTGTGGCAATGAGCTACAACACAAAGATTGCAGTGATACAAATTCCATCTTTAAAAGCAGAAAACAAGACAGACATTCATCCTTTCTTCTCAATTTCTAAATTTCCCAAGCTGAAAACCAGTCTTTGAGATTTTCCAAGTGTTTGAAAATTAGCCCAAAGAAAAAGAAAAGTTACCTTTGTTCAGAACAGCGCAAAATTCTGGTTAAAGATACATAATTTCCCTCAGCTGTCCCTCTGCTCACAGTTGGAATTGCCTTTCTGCAAGCCACATACAAGGCACACGCCAGCCAGTGCAGGTCATTGCCCTGTGGATTAAAACATCAGGTGTGTGAAAGACTTCATTGAAAAAAAACACCTGCTTTTCAGCTACGCCCGCACCATCAGGAAAAAGGGCTAGAACCATGAAGTTCAACCAGCAACAAAGCGGATGGGATGTTTCAAAGTTCTGTTGAGCTACTTTGTTTTAAACCAGGAGGAAAAAACACCCCACCTGCTAAACAGATACCTAAGGTGGCACTGTGTCCAAACTAAGATTACATAGTTGCTAGTTACCTTCAGAAAGTTTAACAATATATTTTTAGCGTTGCTGTTCTATAATAACATACCGGACTGCTCTTGTTCCAAAACGAGATAATTTAAAGGAAAAAAGCTAGTTTGCTTGCTATCAGAACATTCTTCTGCCCAGGACAGTGGCAACAGAAAAATAGCTTCCACTTTTCTTTGTGTTACACAGCAGAACAGTTACTCAATCTGGTACCTCGAGACAGAAATGGATTCCACCAAAAAACCTTCAAATTTTATTTAAAAATCAGATTAAAAGTATGTTTTAGTAGGAAAATGAATGGGAAAAAAAATATAAGGGGGCATGGGGGCTGCACGGAAGAGTGAATTTGTGAATTCGATGTGTTTCTTGGGCTGGGCAGCATCACTGTGCCAGACGAGCACACAGGGTGGAAGAAAACACGTTTTCTCTCTGAGCTTCCCAGCCAGTTTCCAAGGGCGAGGAGCGGTGTGTGTGTGCGTGAGGAGCGGGGAGGTGGTGGAGTCCCCATCCCTGACCGAGTTTCAGAGTCGATTAGATGTGGTGTTGGGGGATCTGGTGGAGAACTGGGATCTGGTGGAGAACTTTGTAGAGTGGGGCTGACGGTGGAACTTGATGATCCCAAGGGTCCCTTCCAACCTGGATGAGTCTATGAGGAGCGGTGTGCCCCTCTGGGAGCAGAACTCCTCCGGCAGACACAGCTGCAGCCCCCGCAGGGCACACACCGCCTTCCAGAGGTGCCCCAGGAGGCTCCGCATCCGACTGCGCAGAGGGCAGCCCTAGATCATCCCAGCAGCTCCGGACGGGCCGGCTTCTTCCGAAGCGCCGCCTTTATTTTTAAAAAGCCACCCGGTGAAAGGCGTCTCCCGGACAAAGGGGCGCGTCGCTCGGCGTTGCAGACCCAGCCGTTCTGCAGCGTTCCGCACCCGCCGAGCCCTGCGCCCGCGCTGAAAGCTTTTATTATTTATTATTAACTATCTTTCCGCTGGAAGCACCCACGGGGGCAGCCGGACGGCGGCCCGTAAGCGCTGGCCGAGACAAGCCGCGTTACCCGGCTCGCTCAGAGTTGGGAGCAGAAACACCACGGCGAAAGGCTCTACTCGGATTTCGAACGCCTTGTCACCGTCATAGCTCCAGAGGATGTTCCCCCCTCCCCACACACACACAGTCTCAGAGCCGGAGGGCACCGCTGCGCGCCCCGCCGAGCGGGTGGCTCTGGCCGGGCCGGGCCGGCTGCAGCNCTGGGTATGTACTTGCTGGCGCAAACTGCAGCGTTGTTTTGGAGCGCGGTCTGATGCCTGTTGTCACGGTTTAGAGTGAGAGTAGTAGCACTTCTTGCGATGCGGAGAAGAGGGCTTGGGGTTTTTGGCAGGTCAGGGGTGAGGAAGGGCAAAGCTGGTGGAGAGGGAGGCTAGCAGGCGCACTCCCGCCTCCCCCCCGCCCAAGGCTGCGCCGTGCCGCCGGAAGGAGCGCTGACGTCACCGCGCGGACGTCACGTTGGCAGGCGGAAGTGCTGGGGAGAAGAGGGAATGGCGGCGGTGGGACTGGGGAGGTTTTCTTCCCCACTCCTGCCACCGTCCGCCCGTCCTTGGGGTTGGCGCCGAGAAGGGATGAGCGGCGACACTGACGTTGTTGTGTCACCTCCCGTTGGTAGGGGGTCCAGCTCATCACCAGCAGAACGAAAGCAGGGCTGGATCAGTGCCGGAAGACAGTCACAGAAGCGCCATGGGTGGAAGGGACCTTTGAGATCACCCACTCCAACCACACACTCACACAAACCACGACAGTCTCGGCCACCAGAGCATGCCCTGAAGTGCCACATCTACACGTGTCTGAAATATCTCCAGGGATGGTGACTCCACCACCTCCCTGGACAGGCTGGTCCAGGGCCTGACCATTCTTTCTGCAACGTCATTCTTCGTAAAACCTCATCTAAACCTCCCCTGCTGCAACGTCAGACCATTTCCTCTGGTCCTGTCATGGTTCCCTTGGGAGAGGAGGTCAACATACACTTCTCTACGGCCTCCTTTCAGTGAATTGTAAAGAGCAATGAGGTCTCCCTCATCCTTCCCTTTAAACTCAACATGCCCCGTTCTCTCAGCCTCTCCTCCTGTGTCTTGTTCCCTAGTCCCTTCACCAGCTTGGTGGCTCTCCTCCAGACATGCTCCAGGACCTCAATGTCCTTGTTGTGAGGGGCCCAGAAACGAACACAGCGCTGGAGGTGAGGCCTCACCAGTGCCCAGCACAGGGGCACCATTACTTACTTCCCTCCCCTTGCAGGCCATACTGTTCCTGATACAGGCCAGGATGCTGTTGGTCTTCTGGGCCCCCTAAGGCATGCTGCTGGCTCATGTTCAGCCAGCTGTCCACCAACACCCCCAGGTCCTTTTCTGCTGGGCAGCTCCAGCCACCCTGCCCCAAGCTGTTGCGCTGCAGGGGGTTGTTGTGACCAAAATGCAGAACCCATCGTTTGGCATTACTGAACTTCATAGCATTGGCCTTGGCCCATGAGTTCATTGTTTTCTTAACTTAAATGAGTTTTAGAACTGTTATGAAGGAAAAAAAAGAACAAAAAACCCCAAACAATTCCAGCACAAGGCAACAAAAAACCAAAGTTTGATTTGAATCACTTTTGTTCGAGTCAGACCTTTCAAATGGCTGCCCCAGTAACTGGCATTGAATGGGTGGATTCCAGTTGTGAAGGATAAGCAGCCACACGCTGGGAAGGTGCAGCCGCAGCTCCTGTCACAAAGCCCTCCCCAAGAGAGGGGAGACTCGCCTGCTTTGGTGGGAGGTGTCCCTGCCCAGGGCAGGGGGGTAGAACTTCATGATCTATGAAGTCCATGACTCTCAAAATTAAGCCTCGAGGAAGGGTCAGCCTTAGGGCAGTCACATGTGAATTAAGACATGAGTAAAATTTCTGTACTTTATTATATTAAGAGAGATTTAGTGATTATGCCTGTTTGCTTTTGTACCAGTAACATTTCAGCTGGTAATGACAACAATGACAGCTTCAGGGGGGAAAAAAAAAAGGTCAAAAAGAGATGATTTGGCTAACCTGAGCTGTGTTCTGGGACATGAGCGTGCATTGTCTACCCAGCCAGCAGAGCACCAGATGGCAGCAGGGTCCCCCTGTGCCTGCAGGGGGACAACTTGGGGGTCCTGCCCGTTTCACTGTAACGTTAAAACCTAATGGTTAGGCCGTATCTAAGCTCTTACATCCCACACAGCCCTTCATTTATTTATATTTTTTTTAAAGACAGAGGAGCTGTGAGCTTTGCAGTGAGACAGCAGCTGCTTAGAGGTATCAGGGCACTGATGGGATGTTCTCTGCCACCCAGAAGCCTGTATGTAATACTGTAGGGCTTTCCTTTTAAGCTAGATTTGCACTACTTTAAAGCAGAAAGCACCAATAACTTATTACAGTATTTTGTTTTCTACTGAGAAACATTACTCTATGCTTGCATAACCCTTTGGATAAAAAAAAAAAAACAACAAGGAAGTAGCAAACATGATAATACTGTTAGAAGATGAACAAAGCCTAGGTTAAAAATAAGGTTATTATGCTGTGGTTACACCTACAGACTTCCCTGTGTTTTTAAGCATCCAGACTTTGTAAATAAATGTTAACTTGACTGCTTTTATGTAGAAGACTTTAAAAAAAAAGTCATTTTTCATCTAATAGTCTACTGAAAACTTAGACAAGAAACATTTCAGACACAATAGACAAGACTGAAATCTTCTTAATCCCTAAGGACTTCACTTGTTCCTCCACTTCTCTTGCCCCTTTTCTCCCATTACAGAGAAGCAAGGTTTTTACTGAAGACAACGAGCACTGAAATAAAGAGATATCCTCATCTGGGATGTCAGTTACCTGAATCACTTCCACCACTGGGTGCCATACTGTATCTACCAATAGTGTAAGTAAAAGCCACTGGTGTTTCCCACCAATGCAAATCTCTAATGGGGATTTCCCATACCCTGACAACTGCTGGGCTCTCCTGCAATAGTGTACAGTTTTTAACTGTTTTGTATTTTCAGAAACTTAGCTTATGAACACGCTATGAAATAGACTTCTGGATGAAGTACAAATGGTGTACAGAGCATCAAAGGGCTTCTGGCACATGTATTCCAGCACTGCACACTTAATTAGGGACTGGGAGATAAAAACTCTGCCTTGCAGGAGCAAAATGCTGAGCTCCTACCACCTGCTTTGAGAAGCTGAACAGAGATCAAACAGTGCAAAGCAGCGGAGCCAAGACACAGCAGTTCCCACACCAAAAGCTGTTCTCTTCTGAGAAGAGAAAACAGCTTAAGGATGTGCCATAGATTTTGGTGAGCATTGGTAAAAAAAAACGCCAAAAGAAATGGAGAGATGGTGACATTGTATCTGACATGAGGATCCCAAGAATTTCCCAAACCAGCCTCCCTGATGTGCAGAAAAGAGCATAAAAGGGTCAGGCACCAGAGATCTTACCTGGAACTAATGGGAATTTGCACTTGTAATTCTCCTTCGCAGTTGAAACCGAAAAGATTCAGGGAAATAAAAGTCCTCATTTTGGAGAATAAGTTTATGGCAGGATCACGTGAATGGCACCGTCGCACTGTCCCTCCTTCCCCATGTGCGAGCGCCTGGAAGGAGGCAGGGGGAAAAAAAGAAAATCATAGCCTTAATTTGGCTAATTTAGAAATGTCTCCTTTTAACTAGAGAAATGCTAGNAAAAAACCCCAAACAATTCCAGCACAAGGCAACAAAAAACCAAAGTTTGATTTGAATCACTTTTGTTCGAGTCAGACCTTTCAAATGGCTGCCCCAGTAACTGGCATTGAATGGGTGGATTCCAGTTGTGAAGGATAAGCAGCCACACGCTGGGAAGGTGCAGCCGCAGCTCCTGTCACAAAGCCCTCCCCAAGAGAGGGGAGACTCGCCTGCTTTGGTGGGAGGTGTCCCTGCCCAGGGCAGGGGGGTAGAACTTCATGATCTATGAAGTCCATGACTCTCAAAATTAAGCCTCGAGGAAGGGTCAGCCTTAGGGCAGTCACATGTGAATTAAGACATGAGTAAAATTTCTGTACTTTATTATATTAAGAGAGATTTAGTGATTATGCCTGTTTGCTTTTGTACCAGTAACATTTCAGCTGGTAATGACAACAATGACAGCTTCAGGGGGGAAAAAAAAAAGGTCAAAAAGAGATGATTTGGCTAACCTGAGCTGTGTTCTGGGACATGAGCGTGCATTGTCTACCCAGCCAGCAGAGCACCAGATGGCAGCAGGGTCCCCCTGTGCCTGCAGGGGGACAACTTGGGGGTCCTGCCCGTTTCACTGTAACGTTAAAACCTAATGGTTAGGCCGTATCTAAGCTCTTACATCCCACACAGCCCTTCATTTATTTATATTTTTTTTAAAGACAGAGGAGCTGTGAGCTTTGCAGTGAGACAGCAGCTGCTTAGAGGTATCAGGGCACTGATGGGATGTTCTCTGCCACCCAGAAGCCTGTATGTAATACTGTAGGGCTTTCCTTTTAAGCTAGATTTGCACTACTTTAAAGCAGAAAGCACCAATAACTTATTACAGTATTTTGTTTTCTACTGAGAAACATTACTCTATGCTTGCATAACCCTTTGGATAAAAAAAAACAACAAGGAAGTAGCAAACATCATAATACTGTTAGAAGATGAACAAAGCCTAGGTTAAAAATAAGGTTATTATGCTGTGGTTACACCTACAGACTTCCCTGTGTTTTTAAGCATCCAGACTTTGTAAATAAATGTTAACTTGACTGCTTTTATGTAGAAGACTTTAAAAAAAAGTCATTTTTCATTTAATAGTCTACTGAAAACTTAGACAAGAAACATTTCAGACACAATAGACAAGACTGAAATCTTCTTAATCCCTAAGGACTTCACTTGTTCCTCCACTTCTCTTGCCCCTTTTCTCCCCTTACAGAGAAGCAAGGTTTTTACTGAAGACAACGAGCACTGAAATAAAGAGATATCCTCATCTGGGATGTCAGTTACCTGAATCACTTCCACCACTGGGTGCCATACTGTATCTACCAATAGTGTAAGTAAAAGCCACTGGTGTTTCCCACCAATGCAAATCTCTAATGGGGATTTCCCATACCCTGACAACTGCTGGGCTCTCCTGCAATAGTGTACAGTTTTTAACTGTTTTGTATTTTCAGAAACTTAGCTTATGAAATAGACTTCTGGATGAACTACAAATGGTGTACAGAGCATCAAAGGGCTTCTGGCACATGTATTCCAGCACTGCACACTTAATTAGGGACTGGGAGATAAAAACTCTGCCTTGCAGGAGCAAAATGCTGAGCTCCTACCACCTGCTTTGAGCAGCTGAACAGAGATCAAACGGTGCGAAGCAGTGGAGCCAAGACAGCAGTTCCCACACCAAAAGCTGTTCTCTTCTGAGAAGAGAAAACAGCTTAAGGATGTGCCATAGATTTTGGTGAGCATTGGTAAAAAAAATAAAACACCAAAAGAAATTGAGAGATGGTGACATTGTATCTGACATGAGGATCCCAAGAATTTCCCAAACCAGCCTCCCTGATGTGCAGAAAAGAGCATAAAAGGCTCAGGCACCAGAGATCTTACCTGGAACTAATGGGAATTTGCACTTGTAATTCTCCTTCGCAGTTGAAACCGAAAAGATTCAGGGAAATAAAAGTCCTCATTTTGGAGAATAAGTTTATGGCAGGCTCATGTGAATGGCACCGTCGCACTGTCCCTCCTTCCCCATGTGCGAGCGCCTGGAAGGAGGCAGGGGGAAAAAAAGAAAATCATAGCCTTAATTTGGCTAATTTAGAAATGTCTCCTTTTAACTAGAGAAATGCTAGAGTTTGATTAACACTAAGTAGTTTTTTTGTTTGGTTGGTTTTGTTTGGTTGTTTTGTTTTGTTTTGTTTTTTTTAAAGAAATCTGAATGTTAGCTAGCTGGAGCATAAAATATCCTAAATTGAAGCTAAAATTTGAATTGTGTAAGTTAAGGAGTTTGGGGGTCCTAAGTCCTCTGAATGGAGATACCTGTATGTACTTCAGCCCACCCTATTTTGTGGACTATTTTCCGTAATTATTTGTATTTTTTTCTCAGTGAACAGTGTTCCTAAAATGCTGGGTTAAAATCTGAAATACAACAATCAAAATAATTGTTTATCATTTCTGGCAGGCTGGGACTTTTGGCAATAATGAAGGATTTAATGTACTGACACTGCTGGAGTCATAATGCATTTCAACATCCTTCCTCTGTGCATATTGTCAATATTTTCAAAGACCGACCTTGCTTTTAGTACTTAATTTCTGAAAGCTAGAAAAGGGTTTCTCCCAAAAACCAGCTTCCCCCATGGAGATGTTAACTGAAACTTACCTTTCTCAGAGACACTTAACCATCACAAGTCCTTGCTGTACCATAGAATCACAGAATGGTTGGAGTTGGAAGGGACCTTAAAGATCACGGAGATCCAACACCCCTGCCCTGGGCAGGGACACCTCCCACCAGAGCAGGTTGCTCAAAGCCCCATCCAGTTTGGCCTTGAACTCCTCCAAGGATGGGGCAGCCACAGCTTTCCTGTTCCAGGGTCTCATCACTCACAGTAAATACTTTCTAGTGTCTAATGTAAATCTCCCCTCTTCAAATTTAAAATCATTACCCCTCGTCCTATCGCTCCACTTCCTGATAAAGAGTCCCTCCCCATAACTACATTTTAACAGACAAATTTTGTCTTACAAATCTTTCATTAAAAGTAAATCAATGAAGATTTTCTTACAGCTTAGTTATGGAAAGCCATTATCTTTATTTCTCTGTCTCCTAAACTTGACACAGAAACCATACTGCCTGTACAACACTAGGGCCACTTAGTACAACCAAGATGCTATAAATTCCTGTAGCTACACAGGTAAAATTAGTCTCCTCCGTAGACACCAGCGTAACCCCAGTGTCCCAACAGCACAGGGATGTATCATTTGAAGCATTGCTCAACTACAGCAGTGTAAATCCCACAGTGCCCTCACACAGCTTGCTTGTATTGAAGGTTAACTATGGGTGTAACAGAACCAGGTCAGAACCTGTTGACACGACTGAGCGTTAGTGACTTCCACGTCACAAATCATCGGGTGCAACGCTGCACTGCAGATCCCTGCAGAAATAACCTCCTCAGAGACAAGACATAACAAGGACAGGAATTTGCCTGGGACACCTTGTCATTACTACCATCTAACCATCGTACACAGACGCTGTTTCAAAAAGGTTTCACAGGGTGCAAGAAATTAAACAGCAATAGCGTGTCTAGATCATCTGTTCCTTGGAAGGAGTTTCACTGAAAAAGGGATGCAGTTGTATTTTAATTTACAGCCTGAGAGGATTTGATTGTCAAATTACAGGACGTGATTTCCCCCACCTTTTTTTTCCTAATTATTTCTAACAGACCTGCTAAAAATAAATTTTAAAAAAATTACTCCTAGGGATTCTGCAGGACTTCAAAAGGAAACGGGGAGAACACAAGAACAGAGCATTTTTATCACCTGTGCAGAGAGATGAGAAAGCAGCAGCTCTGAAAGGATGGCCAGGATCACATAACACCCAGGCTGGACGCAAGGAGGATACCACTGAATCCTTCACGTGCCACGACTGGGTAAAAGAAGGTGGCACCCAATAACCAGGAGACAACCCACCTTCAGGGAAATGGCTGTGCCCTGTAGGAAATACATGAAAAACAGCAATAGTAAGTGCTGAGTATAGAATTAGAAGATTTCGTAAACACACAGAAAATACTGCAGGATTTTCAAAAGAAACATTCAGCAGGTACCCCGCTGCCAACACGCTTACCCAGGGACACGAGAGGCATCATTATTTCAAATTAAGTCAGCTTTTGGACCAGACCCTACACCGTATCCACTTTTCTGACCGTAACTACTCAAGGGCTGGAACAGCAGCTGTTTGTCTGTAAGACAACAGAATTACAGCAAACTGCTTCCCAGAAAAGTGATACAGGAGTAAAGCATGGCCTTTGACAGGGGTGTGTGGTGTGCATGTGTTACATCCCTGGCTCAATTTAAGTATTTACTAACCTCTTAATAACTGTTTCCCTTTTAGAGCTGAACACTGAAACTGAACTGCTGCTGAAAGACACCCAGTTAATCCTTACACAGAGAGCATTATTTTCACATACTGAGGCCGAGATCATGGGTAGTCAAAGAATATGTTTAATAAAAAATAATTAAACTTCCATTTGCTCTATAGAACATCATAGAAAGTAATTCAATAAATTACAAATGACTTTTAAAGACGCTTGTTCAACTACAGAAAGCAAATTCAGACTACACAGAACACAACTGGCAAATATTGCAAATGTCCAAAAAAAACCTGGACTAAGACTTGGATCATGAAGCCTGAAACAAGGGATAGAAATACAAGGCAATAACAGCTAAGGTTCTTTTAGTAACTACCAACACACACTTTATCATCACCTTGGATATCCTTTTAATTTTAACTTCAGTATTAGTGTAATTCTACTGAGGTTTCCTTATAACCCTTAACTTTATACAACCGTGTTTGCATATAGCTTAGCTGACAGTGGGACCTTTTTTTCCCCTTCTGGTTCAAACTGATTAGAAATAAACAAAATGTTTTATGTTCAAGTCTACACCAGCCTTCATTACTTGAAACTGTAATTGCCTTATTACATAGAAAGAACCACTAGAATGGTAACCAAACTCACTTGACCATAATTAGGAAAATACTTTATTTCATAAATCTGATATAAATTAGGTTTTAGCCACAAGATTTAGGATTTGTTTTGTGGGGTAAGGGTGGGAAGTGATGGTATTGTTGACGTACTCCATCAGCAACCGAAGTTAGTAATTGAGTGTAAAACTTTGGCTATTTCGTAGATGCATCCTAGTTAAATAAAAGTGCTATATTACAAAGGGCAAAATATTAAATATGAAATACTTTTTTTTTTTTTTTTTTCTTTTTCAGCATGAAGAATTGCTACCCCCTTCTCTTGGCAGTTTTTGATTTTCACTATTGCTAAGACACTGCATGAAGGGCCGAAACTCAGAATACTATTTGGGAAAATCCGTAACCAGCACAATCCAAATGGTACTTGTGTAATTGTGTAATTACATGTAATACTGCTTCTAATCATGGGGCTAGTTATTTTGCACATAGAAACTTATATTTCATTGGTAAAGTTCTTGATAAAAAAAACAACACAGTTGTTTTACTGTACAAGCAAGCAACAGAACTATATCAAAATATACAGTTTTTGTTTTTTCTTTTCTTTTTTTTTTTTAAATTTATCCCTTTGTAAAGCTTTTTCAATGACTTCTACTAGTACCTGTACCTATTTTCTCTTAACACTTGCCTATCCTGGGACCGCAGAGGATGTAACCAAGGTCAACTGAAGTCTCAGTTCCGAACTTCTGTGGATGTGAACCAGGGCCTCAACTTGTGTCAGAGTAATAGCAGCTTCAGAAGGAGGAGGAGTCGTATCACGGATCACGTATTCGACAGATTTTATATAGTAAAGGGTTCTAAGGATTTGGACTTAAAACAGATGTCTTCCGCCCTGTTACTGTGGTTTCTAGAGATAATTTGTCTTCCTTACTATTCAAAGTGCTTTTTCTTTAGTGGGTAACTCAGCATAATATACGAAGTGATATCCCAATAACGCTTTTGGGCAATATTTAATATTTAGTCAGATTTAAATCTGCAGAGAAGTTTAAACTCAAAAGGAGTTCAAAACTATCTATACTTTATTTACCATTATTAACTGGTAACTC
Organism: Jacana jacana; assembly: GCA_013400555.1. NCBI lineage: Eukaryota > Metazoa > Chordata > Aves > Charadriiformes > Jacanidae > Jacana > Jacana jacana. The sequence continues at coordinate 128,017 of VZTM01009694.1, read as the reverse complement.
CAGGAGGTTTTATGACATAAAACACAAATAGAAATTTACACAAACAAAGCAAACAAACAATTTTTACATGAAGTATGCAGTGTTGAAAGGTCTTTTCGGTGGCACTTTATGACAGTTTGCCTCTTCTGAGTCTTGGGGAAACTACTCCTCATTTGGGGACTTAGAATTCTGCAGAGGGAGCCCAAAACTTTGCAAGGTGTAAGCTAAATAGATCTACGTGGTGCCAAGTAGCATGAGATAAGACAGCTTTTGCTTTCGTTTCCCCTTACTGCTGTCAACGAGAACAGATGTCATAAGGGGGGAAAACACCCCAACAGTCGTATCTCGGATAACTCAGATTTTACCATGATACAGGATGTCTTTAGAAAACAAAACAAAACCTGAAAACAAGTAATAGAAACCAATGTAAACTTCCTAAACTAACTCAGCTGAGGTAACAGGTAGCCAGTTTCGTTGGCTGATTGGGAAAAAAATTTATCTTCTTTTAAACAGACTTGTACCTGAATTGGAAACAGCAGTGCATCACAACACTAGAGCATTTTCATGTAATTAAAGCAATGGATGGTGATGTAGATTCTACAGCTTTCATGACATTCATTAGCTGCCCAAATTATTGCTGAGTTTTGATCTGTAAATTATAAGTGTCAAGGAGGCTGTAAAACTATATTCAAATTAAATCAATAATATGCATAAAGTATTCTGTGTTCACTGCAAATATATTAAATATACAGCTCTTACTTGAGCATTTTCATAAAATTAACCCCCCAACAAAATTATAATGCCTTTTGTTGTAATTTTACACCATTGTGTATTTGATAGTACATACAAGTTCAGAAACTTATGAACTTCAAGAAATATTACATGCAAAACGTCTCTGAAAGCAGTTTGCACTTCTAAACAAATACTGAAATGTTCGGTCAGTAAATCATTGATGCACTCAACACCGGGTTATTTACAATGAAATAATTAAAGAATAAATTCAAAATCAGTTTATAATTTAAGTGCAGAGTCTGGGGTCAGTCTTCATCGCTAGAATCCGAATCCTCAGATGAAGACGATGTACTATCAGATCCAGATGAAGCATCTGCTTTCTCTGAACCCTCATCTGTGCTGTTTTCGTTGTGAGAGCTTGGCTCCGTTCCCCCTTTGTCTTCCTGATCTCTAACCCTAGAATTTTCCTCCTTTTCTTCCGTGGGCTTGGCTGAGCCCGTGTCATTGCTTTCACTGTTCTGTACATCAAAAATATTAGACTGAGACAAAGCTGGGATATGAAGATTAAGGCCTGGAGTGAGAAGCATCCCTGGGTAAAGTATGTTGGACAAAAGTAATGGGTTAAGAGAGAGAGGATTGGCAGCTGCAGCAGCAGAGGATGTTGAAGGAGAACTTGAAACAGAGTTTTCACCACCAGTATCCGTATTTTGGTCTTCTGTCCTTTCTTTCTTTAGATCTGCCTCCTTCGAATCGATTCCCTTTTTTTCCTCTGTAATAGATTCTGTTGTAGACTTTGTCAGAAGTCCTCCCATGCCCAGCAGGTTTGGTAATCCAGCCATCCCCGAGAGCAGCATGGGGAACATGGCAGCCACGTTCTTCGCTTCTCCTCCGGCAGCGAGGCCAGCCGGCATCCCCATCAGCCCCGCCGTCACCTGCAGCGACTGCAGGCTTTGCAGGTTCTGCTGTAAGGCCTGGAGACTGGGCAGGTCCACTCCTGGAAGCAGCCCGTTGGCAAGCAGGGGGTTCACCGAGACGCTGGCGGCGCTGGCGGCCGCTGCAGCTGCCGTTGCCTTGGCTGTCTCGCTCTTGGGGCGCCTCCCTCTCCGGCTGACTTCCTCCCGCACAACGGGCCCCGTCAGGATACGGTCAAACATTCCTTCCGGGAGGAACCCCTGCAAGAGACACAGTGGGTGTTTTTATTACTTTGAGGAAGGTAAAGGCAAACAGGAGACCCGAGGGTACAGAGATGACTCTGGTGTGATGACTCTGGTGCGCCAGCAGAGCAGCCTCATCTCCAGACAGCTCACGGGCAGCCATGGCGACTCTGGACTATCACAGCCCAAACCTCTAAAGGTCCATTCCCACAGCGAGGTCTGCTCAGGTTATCTTCTCAGACCTTCTGTTAACTCATCCATAGAGGTTGGTTTGCTGATCAAGCCAAACATAGCTAATTATAACAGCAATCTCAATTTAGGATCTAAACCAGCATTGCTCTGCAATATGACCACACTCCTGTCATTCGACAGTTTAATTAAAAAAAAAATAGTTATCCAAAGTATAATATAAACATGTGAGTGAACACAGACCAAGAATCTCTGAGCCCTTTTTGTTACTGTCTGTTTAATGTCCTGGTAATTTCACCTTACCTATATGCTTAAAAAATAAACAGTAATGACCCAAGTTCAATTACAATGAAATTCAGAGCACTACGTTTTTAGAGCTTGCACATTACTGCTTCGCCTCTCTAAGCCCCTTTCCCTCACGATGAAGAAAGGACTTTTCTTTTGGCCATTTCTTTGCCAGAGGTTGAAGGTGTCACATAAATATAATACAATTCTGACAAGTTATTGTAGGTGGGGAAACAGACTTCATAAGTTTATTGATAAAACCATCTTCACTTCTGTTGGACACGTGGAATTGGAAGAGTAACTGGGTTACCCAGAAGCTAATCCTTATTATACAACACAGCTTTTTGTTCTTATCTTCAAGGCAAACGGGGAGCAAACTCAGAACCGTACACCATACTCCAACCAGTGACACTTAAAAGGAAAGAGAACCCAACTGTGTAATAGTTCCTGCTGCTTTGTTGGAACTGTGGGCCAAGTCTATCAAAAAAACCCTTTCTCCTTTTAAGTTTAACCAACTGAAACCTCAAACAAAACAAAACCTCAACCTCACTGAATGCATCTTGCTACTAGTAAGAAGCTGGCTCAGGACTTCCAGAGAACACAGCACTCTTGGATGGTCAGCCATACAGAAAGAATACATGGGCAACACGGCACTTGTAGCACAGACTTACTCCCAAGAACATACTAATGTATTAATCTCCTCCCCTCCACTGGGAGGAGATTAGATCTCAACATTAGTTTTCAGCTAAAACCAAAACCTCTGTGAATCAGAAATTCAAAGTAATAGAAAACAGCTATATTAATACTTGATTTACGTTTTCATTGCAGGCAGTAATTTCACAAAGGTGCACACTGAAAGTAAAGTAAATAGTAAAATAAAGACTTAAAATTATATCTATATTCCTAACTGCAGCTTTAAGAAAGTATTCTGTGGGCTAACACCTTTCTTCCTAAAAACCTTCAAGGCTACACGTCTGAGATGAAAAAGTCACAGTACTGTAGCACCTTCAACCAAATCCCTAATTTGGGGTTGCCAGCCACTGTCCCTCCCTCCAACTCACAGCTGTGCCACCAAACCAGGTCAGGGAACCGAGCTGAGGGAAGAAAAGCCAACAATTGACTCACATTCCACATTTAATATAACACCAGAAATGAAAACCATGCCTTCTGGCACGCCATTTCCCCCCCAAGCCCCCCGTTTGCCTTGTTTGTTTTTGAGATACATTACACATCACGGGTATCTTATTCAGCAAATACTCACAGACTGTTTTACAACTTCTCCCCATTCAGGAGCCACTCCATACTCTGGATTTTCTTTCAAGAACCTGCATAAATCCTTCAGAGGGGGAGCAAACGCACCCCCCACCTGAGAAGCAGAAGATACAAGTCAGGAAACACTTCTCATTCAATAAGAAAAAGGCAACATTCATACCTGACACCGTTTCATTTTTGCCTTTTATATAAAACAAGGCAAATAAAGTCTGACTTTAAATTATGGATGAGTAGGATACAGCTTTGGACTGGGATCTGGTGGTGTGAGATACTCTTAATTTGTTCTGAATTTACTAAATTCCAATTCATCTCTTAAACTCACACTTTGCAACTTGACATTCCTACTAATCTTTAATACCGGAGTTTATTCAGATACGCAACCACATCAACAGACAACAGCAACAGTTCAGGTGTTAACTAGAAGGTTGTAATTCCAATCTTTCCCTTTATCCAATAAGGCAGTCCTAACCACTACCTCCTATTCTGTCATTTCAACTTCTAAGATTGCCTCTACTAAGAGACACTACTTCTTGTGCAATTATTTCTTGTATTTCCTTTCACATGGCAAAAGCCAAGTTAAGATTGCTAGACAGCATGTCCTAACAAAATTACATAGGCAGGAAAGTAAGCTTTCAAATTAAATTCAAGTATTATTCAGATCTAGAAAGAAGAAAGGAAAGAAAACTCCAGTTTCTGATGAACTTTCTCTATAAACTGCAACTTAAACTCACATTTTCCAGGCTACTTTGGGTCCCCTCACCCCCTACTACTAAATGTGTAACTGAACTAAAAAGGAAATGAGACCAAATGAGAAGGTGAGGACAGGTTATAAATGGGAAAACTGAGGTTAAGCCAACAGAAGAGACTTGATTATGGTGGGGAAATTGATCACTGAAAAAAGGCCATCATGAAATCGCGGGTTTTTCCAGCAAGCACAGATCAGATCTCCGCTCCTTGATCATCAACTTGACAAAGATTCCTCAAGGGCATGGCTTACTGAGAGCAGCCAAGGGTGTGTTTTTCCAGACCAGCAGCCACACAGGCTCCTCTTTAGAGCTGCTGTCTCAAAGCACTCAAGAGATTCAAGACTCTCAAATTCTGCCTCGCTCTCCTCTACAAATACAAAAAGCTTCTGGCCTTAATAGAGCAGAAGCATAAAAAAAGGTTCCCGCTTTCCTTGCAAGTGGTCTCTAACCAAAGGCAAAGCTGGCAGTATCATGAGAGAAAACACTCCATGCATTGATGCAAAGACTCCCAGGCTCCCACTGGAGTGCTGCTCTGGGACCACACTGACACTCACAGGCACCAGCCCACACACGTGTCCTAATGCCTTCAATGTTCTGCATGCTTTTCTCAAATATTGCCTTTCAGCCTTCCCCAAGGCCAACTCAAATCCATAATATCTCTTTTCCCAAACTGATCTCCAGTCCAACCTCTGGGTCTGCTATTTTGCTCTGCTGAGAATTTACACAAGGATTCCCCTTCTGCTTTTGCTCCCCTGATACACCACCGCTTAACCTAGCAATATGATTTACACGGGACTGTGTGCTGATGAACCCTAAGGGTCAAATGCCAGAGAGAACAGAAAAAAGCAAAAAGCAAACTAATCCAGTACAGAGGATTTAAACAACTCCATCAGACACGTTTCTATGCAGGATGTGCCACCAGTATAATTTCCATCATGTCGAGAGTTGGAACAGGATACACACAAAATTTTGAACTTATAAGATACGGGGAGTTTGGTCAGAACAACACGGGTTTCAGAGGCCATGCCTCTGTGCTAGTCAATGGCACAAATATTGCAATATAGAGCATTCAATTCCATCTGAACATAAACCACAGGGTAAGTTTCTAGCCTTATCTTACACTTATTCATAGCTGCCAAACATGTACTAGAAGATGGTTGCTGACTTCCTTGCTGTGTGCCAAAACCTTAAACCAAAACATTTCATTTGCACACATCGTTTCAGCAAGTGTGATATCCAAGGTTCTTCATTTCAGGTGACTTTTCACTTGGGGAAGATGGGAATGGGAACAGAAACAGGAATACCTTTCTGGCATTTCTTCTGTTTATGAGCTGAACCCGTTCTTCACCAGTCAAACTATTAACGTCCAGTTTGTTAGGGTTTCGACACCGGTGCCTTTTTTGTTTGGGCCTCCCATCGTGCAGCTGCATCCTCTGTCACAAAGCAATTTAAAAGCCAATTATCTTTCTGATACAACTTTCCAAAATGGGAAGATGTCTGTGCGTTGATTCAGGCACTCATCTGAAGTCATTTTCCATTTCAGAAGTACTTTAGTAACAATACTAATTCACTAATCACAACCACAACAAGCAGCCCAGTCGACACCAAGTCCTCCCTCTGATGCCTCTACCCATTGTTTCATTCTAGTAATTTTTCAGTTTTCAACAGTGCTTTAACTGTGAGGAATATTGCTACTGCTTTGTATTATAACATCTTCAGGGAGAGGTAAGGTTGTTATTGCAGGTATCAGAAATGAGATGTTTCTCATGTTCTGTTCAACGTGACCAAATCTCAAATTCAGAGGTAAAAGGAGAATGTCATACCCCCCCCAAACATCACTGCCACAGCACTGCTCTGTGGGTATGAGAGACATCCCAACACTGTGGTCTTTAATCATCTCACACACCACTAACGCTGTCACACGTTTTCAGCTCCCATCATCACTATCACAGTAATAGTTTTCTTATCTCAGACAGTTTTTCTAACCCCAGGTGAAATTAGACAAAGATCGTATGTCTTTGTTTAATATTGCTTTTCTCAGCAACTGCATTTGTGAGGAAAAAGCAAGGCTTGCAGAGCTCAAACTATGTAAAAAGAAACAGAGGTTTTCCTTTTCCTAAGCAAAATAGAAGAACAGGGAAAGAATAATTCCATGTAACATCACCTACAAATTCAAATAAATTTTATAAGAAACATCTTACTGTTTAGCTGAAATGAATACTTACAGGAATACAAGCTCCTGAATCTTCAACATATCCAGGATGTTCTTTAAGCCACCTTTCTAAATCTTTTCTTTTGGGGGCATCATCACCTGCAAGCCTCGTTCCATCTTTGAGATTAATAACAGGGACTGGACTCTCTGCATCAAGCACGCCTTGGGACTGCGTGTAAGCGAGCGCTGGGTTTATTCCTGCAGCAGCCTGACAGGAGTTGATTCCTGGATTAACCTGGGGAAATTAAGGCCATTTGACTAAGTTCTCCATAGAAAACTAGCCATCACAATTAGCCCGTGTAATGACACAAGGAGAGCTGCAGTCCTGCAGGTCATTAGGCACACACTCAAGGACTTGGTGAGATCACTCATGCCACAAAGATACCACCCTTAAACTCACTGCACAGTCGGGTCCTGTGACAGGCGCTACAGGAAAAGCTGACAGACTGTGTTGCCAGGGAAAGATCAAGCTTTTATTGACAGACTGTTGTTTATAGTTCATCAAAACTGGAATTAAACTTACTTTTCCAACATAGTTATCAATAATGAATGTATCTGATATTTAGTAAAGCTCTACCAGTTCCCATTGGGGCAGTTATGAACTGTCAGCGAACAATTTCAGAAAAGAACCCCCACGGTTTTAGGTAATAAAGTTTCTGTCGTGTGTTGGCGGCTGGTTAAGCTCAGTTAAGGGATTAACAGTAATTTGGACCTCATTTTTTGATACAAAATCAAGTTCACTTACGTGATTAGGCTGCTTATTTCTATTCATAAAGAGGACATCAACTCCTTCCACATTCTTTCTTCTTCCTCTTCTCTTTTTGACTGCAGGCTGACTGTCCACTATGACTCCGTTGGCACTGGCTGTTAAGTGACTGGAAGTACCTAATTGACGATGCAATAAAATTAGCTTGAGCTGTTTACAACAAGAGCCATGTCTGAATAATAAAAGGAAATAAAACTACTTGTAACAGCGCAAGTGCATATAATTTCCACAAGTAGTATCTAACAGAAATGGCCTATTGTTTAATGACTGTTTAAAACAATATTAATATCAGGCTTTGAAAAGCCACTCTAACTCTGAAAGTTTTCCTTTTACTGTCCCCCACCTGCTCCAAAGCCATCTGTACAGGGAGGAGAGCTGTTAGAAACTGCTGACCTCACACACTCAGAGGCAGACAGCCCTAAACAAATGTTTACAACAAGATCTAAATGGCACATGGCAAAAAGAACAAGAAAGTACAAAATGCAAGTGAAGGGTAGCATATTTTTTTTAAAGGAAATGTTCTCCTACACATACATATGCCAATTCAATGAACTGCAGCCATTTCATAGAATCATTTTGGTTGGAAGAGACCCTTGGGATCATCGAGTCCAACCATTGCTTAATCAGAAGCTGCCCTAAATCAAGCACCCAATTCTAATAATTTCAAATATTTTAAACCAAATTGTAACTCCTTACTTTAGGCTTGGTTTTACTTGTCAGTGTATATATACTGTTATTCCTCTCATGAAAACAAGCTAGAATTTTTTGGCTACACGCCAAAAATTGCTTCTCAGTTGGTTCCACTGTTTCTTTACACGAGACACAGGAAAGAAGATGAAAAGTGCAAAATGACACAGACAAAGCTGGAACCCTTTGCCTGTAGTTACAAACTAGCCAGGGTAAGTTCCGAGTTAAACTGACTGCTGTCAGCACAGAGCAACACACTTCTTAATTATTAAAACCTTCTTGTGGGGGTGTTTGTTATGTGTAATTGCATTCTTCTAATAAATGAATGTTCCCCTCTGAGGGAATATTCACATGGTCTAACCTCAGGCCTCGACTTTGGCACCCAGAGAACCCACCCCTCCAGACTGCAGTTTAGAACAACTAACACTTCAAATGTCTCTCTCTGCTGCTTATACACTGAGATCAACAGAAGAACCCAGAAGGGAAGGTTTGCTACTAACCCTTACACCCTCCACCATGGTACGTACCCGATTCAGGAAGTGATTTGGGGAAGTTGACAAGGCTGGTTTCTGAAGCGCTCTGGAGTTCACGCAGCCGAGCCAGGTATTGCTGCTGTCCCAATGCACCTTCCTCGCTTTCAAATGGCCTTTTCTGAGACAGTCCCTGCTTCTGAAAAGTCAATTTCAAACCACCTTCCTGTTAAATAAATGCCAGGGTTAGAAGAGCCTCTTCTGAAGCAGAAAGGACTACTTCATCATCAGGGTTCTCAACATAACAAACAGCTACTCCACAGTTGAGGAAGAATGAAAACATTGTATTAGACCTTAAAACAAGCCTTGCTTCTCCTCAATACAAAAACCAAATCTGAACAGAGACTTCAGGGGACTTGCTTCTAAGAATATAAATTTTAAATTATCTACTATCTCAATTGAAAAATCCGGACACGGAGCAGCCTCCCTAATCCAGTCCCAAACAAAAGCCAAACCTAATCACAACAGGAAATTTTCATAGATGTTTATGGGCTACCACAAGGTCTCAAACTGCCTGCATTGCAACTGGGATACTGACCTATAACCCTCTAAAAGGTCACAAAGTGCTTGCTGGCTAGGACATGCTGAAATGTTTATAAAAAGCCAACCAACAGAAATACCTTTTTCTACCAGCCAGATCTCTTAGAAACAGCATAGAACAGGCTGTCTGGGGCAGCACCAGAATGGCAGAATTTCAATTCAGAAAGAGAAATAACAATGATTCCTTCCAGTGACGTATGCAAATAAATAATAATTAAAACAAAGCAAAACAAAACAAAGCTTCAAACGGCCCCATAAAAAAACCCAAAGCCCAAACCCAAACACTCAATTCCCGGAAGCAGCAGACCCAAATACCCACAAACAAGTGTGTGAAGGGAGTGAGAGTGAGAGCAGGCAGCCACTTGCAGGTAAAGCATGCCGCACACCGCAATCGCAATCAGGTCCTAGGGCAATAAAAATAAACATACGTCATTGATTTTCACTGTAAACTCCTTTTCTCGTACATGCTTCTTCACCTTTGACATCTGCGGCGACTGATCGTATTCTTCTTTAAGGGCTGGCAGAGGGGGTGTTGGGGCGCTGGGCTCGCTGTACTCCGCAGCCGCACCGGGGCTGTCCAGGAGTTTGGTGGTGTAGAAAGATGCCACCGTGTTGCTGTCGTAGGTCCTTCGGGCCGAAGGCCACTTCCCTTTCAGCACTGTCTGACATATGCTGTCGAGTCGATTAATCATAACTCGATCCTGAAGAAAGAGGGGAAAGTATTTCTGTAAGAGTAACGCGTGCCCGACGCAAAAAATCACCAGGCTTAAAGGATTTCTAAGTTCCTGGATTCCCTGTAAAACTGTGTCTGTGTTTCTTCTCACCACCTGTAAACAAACATGCAATCTCTCTCATCTATACAGAGCCTGCCCATGCTTGAAAGGCGTTCTCTCGCTGATTTTTAAGGAAAGATTCGGTAACTGCCAGGTGGTATTCATAGGTCTGGCTTTGTCTCATTGGTAGCAGGGTCTCAGCCAGGGTGAGGAGCACCAGAGCTTATCAGGCAAACAGCACTTGTAAAACTAAACCCACAGACTTTTATTGACGACTCATTGTAGCTTTTGAAAGTGTTATTCCTCATTCACGTTCTTTAGACACCAGAGACTTCACACAGATATCGAGGCCCAACAAGCAAGCATGTGCAGACTCCAGGAACTACCAAGTTCTGATAATTTCAGAGCACAGTTATTAGTCACATGAAAAATACGAATGCTAAAATTACCTGTTCTGCAAGCAAACATTTTGGTTTTTGCCAGGTTCAAGACCCCTTCCCTATATTTACAAGCACACTGCTCTGAAGGCCATTTTTCATGGTCTGCCAAGCACCCGTGACACGAAGATTACGCTCCCCTTCTCAAAATGGACACTCAAAACCAACAAGAAGCAGTATTTACACATAAAATGCATCTTCCAGGAACAAATGTAACAACAACTAGAAGCTCCTGAGGTTCGGATCCTACATTTATTTTCCCTCTTTCAACACCTCTTTTGTCCCCTGCGTCACCTTTCTTTTTCAGACTTTTCTCAACTGCTTGACCTAACTCTTTCNGTGTTGAGGGATCTGGTGTAGGGGAGAACTTGTAGAGTAGGGCTGATGGTTGGACTTGATGATCCCAAGGGTCTCTTCCAACCTAAATGATTCTATGATTCCTTCATTACAGGCTTGTCATCTGGTTCTGCATTTCAAGCTGTTTTTTGACTCATGTCTGTTACACAGAAGGAGATTTTGAAATTACCTTTGGTTAGTTGGGTTTGGTTTGGGTTTTTTTTTTAATTAAAATGCCACTGCGCTTTTCCTGTTTGTTTTAGTATAGCACATGCCTAGCAACACACTCAACATGCTAACATTTCTTTAGAACTGCTGAAAAATAAAAAGGAAAAAAAATCTTCAGTTAACTTCATGGAGACTTTCCTACACTTTAAAAAAAACCTAACCCATTATAAAAGAAAGTAATTTCTTTTCAGACCCAGAAATTGTCTTAAGTCAGTCTCATTTCCTTACACATCAGAAAAGAAACATATTAAAAATATATATATATATAACCCAGTTAACGTTTCTATAGTGAACAGGCATTCCAGTAATTCACAATTTTTGCTTCACCATCTTAGTCAAGCCAGCAGTTGCTCTGTGCTCTGCAGAGCTGTGTCAGCCAGAGAAATGCAGATATGACTGAAGAGCTTAAAAATATTCAGTATTTATTTCAAACTAGATGAATTTCCAGTCACTTGGTGTTATTATCATTTCATAACATACTTCAGAATTTCCCTAATTCACATACGGGATCATACAGTGCCATTTTAACATGAAGGTCGCGTTACACCAGTGCTTCAGCCCAGCTGGGCTGTACCACGACTTAGGGTCCTGCAGCGCAGCTGAAGGAGTCCTACTACACATCAGAGGGTTTCTCCTAATATTTGGCTTAACTAATTCCTTGCTGTTTTGTTTGTTATGTTCTTCTGGACTACTCTAAACAATTCGCCTTCCAGATTTAGGATGACCCAAAGACCTGATAAATTATCTCACCTTCAATACTCTTTCTTTGAGGTTATGGTTCCTATGTGAACACTCTCTTACAGCTACAGCCATACAACTGCTGTCTTAAATGCTTTGTCTGAATTTTATTGTCATTTACCATGAACAAAACTGGTTCTTCCAAGATCTCACCACAACTCAGCACGTTTTACCGGATGCTAACGTCACAGCCCACCTTCCCCCTACAACTCTGGTCTTCAAAGCAGGTATGATACACTTGCCTTTGGCCAGTAGGACGCAGCCAACATGTATCCACCTTGTAGGAGATAGCTGGAATTGGGTGTCCCGTTGTTCAGCTGGAAACTGTCCTGCGTCTCATCTTGTGTTGTGCTCAGAGAAGCCACGCTCTCCTCGTCATACGCTTTGATATGCGGGGTTCCTTCTGCTAAATAAAAACCAACTCCAATCATTTGATGTGGGAAAGAAGTTAAAGGCTCGCTGTAAGAGGGTCAGGAGAACAAAGCACGCAGAACAACATTCAGAGAAAGTCCAAACACTGAGTTGAACTCAATAATTCATCTTCGGTTTTTCAGGATTTCAGGAAAATATAGGTTTTTCGGGAAGACTGCTGACCCTTTTCTATGTATGTAAATGCCACACATATTCCTGTTAATATTTCAACAGCTTAACGTGTCAAACATTTGAAACCACAGTAATCAGGCAGACAATCCTTACTCATTTTAACAGATTTCCTTTGTAAACCAGCAGGCACTGAAATACAGCACTGAATTGAAAGGAAAGGTGTCTGTCACCAGGACGTGATACATCTGCTGGGATATTACATTTAAAAACCGCCCCATCTCATTTACCGGATGGAACCTTGGATGTTCCACACTTGGAACATGTGTGTCTGCATCCTTTATTTTTTACAATTTTAATCACAGAGGATTATCTTTGACTTTCTTATGCATCCCTCCTCATTATTATTTTTACTTCTGCCTCCATCCATTCACCGTAAGATTCACCATGACACAGGGCAACAGTCCGAAACTGAACAACACAACAAAGGTGCTGCCTTGAAAAGGTAACTCTCACAGCAGAAAGAGCAGTAAGAGTATCGAGGGACGATTCCCCTGAATTTGGATTTAACAACAGCCATGTACTGACTCATCTGCTACAGTTCAGCTCTCCCTTAAAGGATGTGTCACCTGTGAAAAGCACGCCCAAGGTGCACGATCGCAGTATGGTGGGGGAAAAGAAACCTGGGCTTAAAACTAAAAGGCAGATGAAGTTCCCAGGATTTTCCAGTGCTTACCAATCTCTTCAAGACCAGCACCAAGTTAGAGAGAAGCAGCCACAAGGATTTACAAGATTTGGCAATCTGAGGATGGCACAATTACTTGCCTAAACAGACTGAGCTGGCAGGAAACAAGCCTAATATTTGGACTTGTACCACATGGATATGTATCCACCATCTAGACCTAAGACCTAAATATTTCTGTGACGTAAGCCTTCCTTTTCTCTCACTGTTTTAATGTTTGCACACAACTGTCTCCTCTGAAAATGTCCTTCCACTGCTACAGGCAGCAACATTTTAATCATTTTGTTTAATTGGCATTTTACCTGCCCAGTGATCATTTTCCCAGTAAATTAACCCTACGGTTTCCATTCATCATTTCCACAGACAAGAAGATCCATCTGTCTAACACAGTGCCTTTTTCCTTGAGGTGCTAGAAAAAAAATAGCTCATTTATGCTACTGTAAACCTACTGCCTAACCTCATCCTCTTCCTTTTTTTATTGCCATTTGTTATCACACAGTGGAGAAACCTTTCCACATTGTGCATTTCAACAGGGCAAGACTAAAGGACGCTTCATAGTATCAAAATAAGAAACATATTAAAAAATAATTGGGTTGGTTTATTAAAAAGTATTACATCACGTCCCCAATGAGAGGTTTTTGCTTCTACTTTGACACAGGGAAGTCTCTATGTGTATTTGGTCCTATGCTCTTTAACCACCTCAATCTTTTAGAAAAGTAGGCATGTATTTTTAAGTGAAAATTTTCAGTGCAAATACACTGCTTGGCCACCTCCAGCTGCCCCAAAAAAGCAGCTTACATGGCCCTACAGCTTGGACAGAAGGAGGCTCGTAGGAGAGCCTGATGAGGAGGCTATGAAGACAGGTGAGTAAGAACGGAAAAAAACCTAACAGGGAAACCGAAAGAACACATTTAGGAAGAAAAAGAAACAGTAGTAGGAAATACACACAGAGTATTTCCAGAAAACATTAGCTGTTCAACCCTCCTCCTGCAGGTGAACCACAGGCACAGTAAGCACGCTTAGGGAATCAGCCAACAAATCCCAACTACCTCATCCAAGGCACTGATATGATGCAAATAAAACACTATCTCTGAAGTTCTTCCAACTCACTTGAAGAACCAAGCAAAAATGTTTTAAATTTCCTTGTGTGGGATTTAATATCCTTTTTTAGACTTTTTTTCCCCCCTATAAGAATAAAATTGTTTGCTGTAGGAGTTACACTGCAAAAACAAGACTACACACATACCACGTTTTTGTGCCTCCTCTTCGTCACTATCGCTCTCTTCAGATGATGAGGATGATGACGACGACGATGATGACGAAGAGGAGGAGGATGATGAAGATGCTGAAGAACAAGATGAAGATGATGAAGAGCTAGAGCCTGATCGAGAGTGTGAACAGGATGAAGACGACGAAGAGGATGAAGAAGATGACCTGGAAGAACAGGATGATCTGTCTGAGTCAGAATCAGAGTCAGAGCTAGAGTCAGAGCCCCTTTTGCTGACTCTCTGTTTTTTGGAGGCTGGGTTTGGAGTTAGAGGCTCTGTCCTTGCTGCCACCATGCGCCTGTCTGTCTCAGCCTTCGCGCTGGGCTTGTGGTCCGTGTTTTGTATGGATGTGCCATTTTTTGGACTCAAAGGTTCAGATTTCATGATCGTCTGTGTCTCCTCTGTCGACATAGATTCCTCTTCAGAAGACTGTGGGTCCTCTTTCAGATGTTCATTTTTAGCTTTTGTGTCCTCAAAAGCATTCATTTTAGCATCTGACAACCTTGACTGAGGTGTAAGAGGAGAAGCAGCGAGTGCCATCTGATACTGATGCAAGAGCGGAGTAGAAGTCCTTGAGAGAGCCACTTTATTTTGGTTATAGTTCCTCTGGGCGGACATAAATGAGAGCTCAGGATCACGAAGAATATGATAATCTGTCCTGCTAACTCCGTGTTTAGCAGCTCCTATGAGTAAATCCCTGTCATGCGTCCCGCACTCCCACCAGACGGGCAGGTCAGGGTTCGGCTGGCAGAGCTTTAGCCGCTCAAACAACTGCGGGTGGCGGAGAGCCTGTTCTCGCACTTTCCGTAGCAGTTCGATGCGATACAACGTCCGAGAAGCACGCTCCTCTGTGATCGGCTGGATAAAGATGTTTGGGTCTACCAGTTCTGGATTAAAACAAAACAAAGATGAGAATCAGGCAAAAATAACCCAAATCCCCACAGCCCACTGCAAAATCAGCGTTAGATGGCTTTAATCGGTTAAGATATATATCCCCATTATAAGCTCTATTTTACGCTTAACATGTTTCCTTATTTCCTTCTCCCCCATTTTTATTTTGCAACACATGATAGAAAAAACCTTCTCAAGGTAAATGCTGACAACAGAAATTTAAAGATTAAACCAGAAGTTAAAAAAATATCCACTCACCTTCTTTGGAGGGGAGACGACAGACCCTCCGGCACATGGACATAAACGCGTACAAGTACTTCTCCAAGCTCTCGTCTGTTTTCTTATGCAGCCTGGCCATGGCTCTAAACTTGGTCCAATCAAACCGGCCCCTTTCGGGATCAAACACCACTCCAAACGTGGACACAACTCTGTAAAAGTCAGCTTCTTCTCTTCTCGTCCACCTTCATCCAGAAACAAAATGGGAAATTCTGTCACTTTCTTCACTGTTTCACACAGCTAGAAATTATTATTCCTTCAGCAGTTTCAGTGTAAGGACGTATTCATGATGCCTGTGTGCATGCTGCACCTACCTTTGCTGTCTTTCAATCTTCGCAGCCATCTTTGGATTTAGAGCTGCTTCTTCGTAAGGAGGCTGCATCAGACTGGTTTGGACTGGGAATGCTGGTGGGATCTGCTGGGCCTGCCTATTTTTACTCGTTCGTTGATAAGCGGTTATTAGGCGGCGAAGACGCGTTGTTAGGGCAGACTGAGTGGGCCAATAGATTTTGTCTCCTTCCATCATTTGTCCATCTATATTTCAGCAAAGTCAGAGGAAAACAAAGAGGTTAATCAATTGCTGATGCTCACAGTCCTAGGCTAGCCAATATAAATACATTTTAGCTGAGAGTCAGGAGAATGAAACAGTTCAAAATAGGCTGAGTTGACTCAGATGTGAAGTTTTGTGTATTTACCTCCATCTGCTATTACTAGATCACCTGGGGATGAAACATCATCCTGTAGAAAAACAAAAGTGAAGCAGAATTAAAAATGTAGGCCTCTCGATTTAGGTTAAACTTAACATCTTACAGACAATTTATCAATAGGACAGAGAAAAGAGCAAGATATATTTTGGACAAATGGCTAGCAAGGCATACAACAGAATTACACAACTCCCTCCCATTCTCCACCACCCACAAAACTGCTGAAACACACAGAGTAAGTTCTATCAATTTAGAGAAATATAGAAAAATGTAACAGTTTGCTCAATGAAAAGGTAGAAGTATTATATTCTAAGTGTGTTAAAAGGAGCTATTAATAGGTGCCTACTATACCTCTATGTCATCTTTAAACATTGCTGGTGCGGGTTTATATTCTGGATCTTCTACGTCCCTGTTAAAATTTCAACACAGAAGAACCCATCTCAGTAATATTTCAGAAGTCCTTACGCTCTTTTCAATTAAGCAAAACTCATTTAAAGTTAGACAGATATACTGTATTTGATTTTCTATTTGAAACCAGGAGACCAGGAGAATGTTTTGTGGCAGCTTTGGCTTGAATCCTGCTCCCCCCGCCCCTCAATTCACTCTCTCATTCCAAGATGTTCTTTATGCCCACAGCTGCTGAAACCTCACCAGAGAAACTACAAATAAAAGCAGCTCTCCTTCCCTTTCAGCCTTTACCAGTGATACTCAAATTGTCCTACTGGGGTCACTGGTTAGCTATACAGGACCAACACGCCAAGCTGACTGACTTAAGTCAAGTTGAATAGGTCTGTAGTGCTCAGCCTCTGAAGGCTTTTGCCCTGTGGTGTTTAAGTAACACTCGTGATACAGCAACACAAGGCAGAGGCCTTGTTCACAACCAGTTGCGGCCTTTTTTCCTGTAACAGTGAAATCCCAAACTTCAATGGTTCTGTTACACGCTGTTCCTAATCCTTTTTCACTCCATGGGAGTAAAAAAAGCAGTGTTCTGCACAACAACATCAAACTAACCTAAAAACTAGTTAAGAAGAGAATAAAGTACAGCATATAAACTCAGCCTTGTTTACTTTAAAAGGTCCTGAAACCCTCATGCCCTTTTTTAAGCGCTCATACCCATCGATATAATCATTTGCTCTCTGTTCAGCAGCAACTGCTTTTTCGTCTGGCTTGCCAACCCTTTCCAAGAAGCACAGCGCTGGGTCTGCTCTGATAGTGTTGTATTTTTCATAACCTATAAAGGGAAAAAAAACCCAATAAACAAAACCTAAAGTAGCAGAAATTTAACTTTCAGAGTAAGCGATGAAAAAACCCGAGAGCAGGATGTTTATAACGAGGGGTGGGGAAGCACATACAGAGTCAGTATTACTCACCATGTTTAAAAACACCAATTAGAAGGGATTTATCTGCATCGGCGTCCCACCACTCAGCAGGAACTTCAGAGTGATCTGGTTCAGGGACCCAAACATCAATTTCACTAAGGAGAATCACCAACAGCAGAACCAACATCAATAATGCTCAGAAGAAGCAAGAAACTTTAATTTTCTCTTTGTACACTTGTACTTTATGTAGGGTTTTTAAATTTCTCTCTTCAAGCACACATACATGACATTCCACATCCATCAAACTAATTCAAAGACTACTCTGAAGGTTTTAAAGATTCCAAGGATTGAAATGTTTAATGGACTTCAGGTATTTAATCGCAAGCAACATTTAAAAAGTGCATGGTTATGCCACTAAGTTCCATGATACAATATTCATTTCTCATTCTGAATAATTTTGATAACCTAAAGAAACAGAGGCATACCATTTTTCACCTCTGCATTCAGAAAGACCCTAAAAACAGCAATTCAAAACACCCAGTTTGGTATTCAGTATTTGACAGAGACCAGGAACAGCGAAAGACTTACTAAAGCAGAACCAACATACAATGTTGTTCCTCTCTCAGCAAACTGTCATTTCCTAGCAGTTTGTGCTTGCAAAATTTAGCAAACAGAGGATTATCTGCTTTTGTGTTTAATAGCATGAGATGGACTGATGTTCCCTAAGTGTTTATAACAGCTTTCTGAATTAAATTACAACTTTCTATCACGCGCCACAAGCTCCTGTAGCAGGGAGTTCAAGAATTTGTGAATGGCAATAGTTATGATAAAAATAAGTAAAAATTAATGGACTATGCAGTACATAAAGAGGCAGGAAAAAAACCCCAATTAGAATGGAAAGTAATGAATTCCCTCCTTCAGTCACTTTTTCAGTCTATTTCACTTACGTAATATTACTTCCTATAGCTAGACTTAATATATAGGAATGAGGACTTCCCCGTGTCAGATGGATACAAAGTGTTTAGTTTAAGAAAAAAAGTAAACAAACCCATTTTTCTCACAGCCCAAGCACACAAATATTTGGTTTTAACGTTCCTAACAAGTCTACAAAGATTTCTGACTTTTCATTTAATAGTTTACATGTAAAACAAACAAGTAAAAACCCCCTAGTTCACCTGGAATCAATTCCATCAAACACCTTTTGGAATTCATTACCAATGACTTCTTGTTTTAAGTAATACAGCATTCTTACTCGCAGCAAGACCCTGCACAAGGGGGAAAAGAAAAACAAATGTCAGCCTGCTGAAAGCTCTCTGTAGCTGTGGGTGGGTTTGTTTTGTCTTCTGTAACATCACAAAGCTCTCAAGTCATTTTCCTAAAAGATACTTCCTTCAGTTATAAGAAGGAGATAACCTCCAGTTGAGGTCAGCTAACACTTTTAATTGCCATGACGTCTATGGGTTGTTACATTGCAAAAATTCTTTCAGATTGCAGGCAAAGACCAGGCCAGGCAGAACACTTCTCACTTGGCTTCATAAAATACTGCTAAGAACAAACTGCTATTTCCCTTTTCCAAAGTAGAAGATTCCCTTAGGGCTGACAATGAACATCTTTCACAGCACCTTTTCATCCCTTCTCCTTGAGACTCTGGTGGCTGATTCCCCCAGTGACTGCTACAAGCTTTATCTCAATTCTCCACTACAGCTGTATGAAGTTTGAGTATGACAAGTTTTGCTGAAGAAATATAATTTACCTAGAGCAAGCTCATTTGTGGCTATGAACGAACTTCGAACAAGCTCATAGCTCAGACACCTAGAAAACAGTGTATAAGATTGAGGGACAAAGACTTTAGTGCTTTCAGTTTCTTTGCCAAACACTCCCCAAACTCCTTAGTCCTTTGGCTGCTACGAGGCTCCCCAGGGACGCTACCAAGATCTCTCTATCTTTCTCTGTACAGACATGAACATGCAGTTTCTTTAAAAATAACACCACAGTTATGTTAGATGTCCAAGACCTGGTTCATCTCCTAATACAATGGCAACCTATTTATTCTAACACCATTATCGCAATGAGGAGTTAGAAAACAAAAAAGGAATCTTCACGTAAACTCTGAAAGACATTCCCACTTCAGCCACTGCTTACTTGTTGCAATGGTGCTTTATGTGCTTTTTGTAGCCTTCATCTTGCAACAGATGTTCTGGATTGTATTTTCGAAGCCATTCTGCTTTGTGTATATCGAAAGTGCTAGCCTGGGTCTTCACTTTTTTCCCTTTTCTTCCTCTAGGCACAGGGGCTGATAAGCCTGTATAATTTAAAACATAATGCAGTAACAGCAACAGGTAGGTACAGAGATCCCTGTCATGCTTTTAGTTCCTATATTCTATCCTGGCATCATGACCCGCAGTGCTGAAAAATTACTAGCACCACAGCCTCTGGAGAGGAGTATTCTCTCTTAGAAGATCTCTAAGAGTATGGAGTACATTTCACCAGCTTAGGACAAAGCAGGGGAGGGGAAAAGAAAGGAGAGCGTGTTGCCACCTACTATGAAACAAAAGAGGTTCCTATGAACTGCCATGAAAAGCAAGCTTACACAGGGCGTACCATTCCATTCGGGTAAGCCAACAAATACAAACAAAGCAGAAATGACACTTCTTTTCCCATTACTTGAACTGCACATCTGGAATAAATTCCATTTATTTCAAGTGGGACTTGAGAGGATTTTTAACTGCTTTTATCCCAGAACCACAGTATATGAAACTATTTAAGGGCAGAAATAGCTAAGTCCTTACCGAGGTGATTCTGTAACTCTCGTGTTTGCCCATCTTCTGTTGGGGTAATGAGATCCCAAATAAAACTTTTGATTTTCTCATCCCCTCTGTAGTGAACAAGACAATAGGCCAAGAGAGCTCGGCAAATGATCTCCACGTCCTGCTCATTCAGCTGTCTCTTGAAGCGACCATGGGACAGGATTTCTCTCCAGCGACCCCACCTAGTCCAAGGTGAAACACAAATCAGCACATGGAATTCAAACACTTGGGCTGCCTGTGGATTTCTGCTACAAAAGGGAATTTCTCAGAAAAATATTTTGCTTTCAGCTCTTTTCCTTCAGCTTAAGTTACTGAGTGGAAATATGAGAGTAACACTGGCAACAAAACTACATCTGTTTAAAAAAAAAAAGTTTTCAGCAAAACTTGCCCGTTTACAAAAAACCCATAGATGATTGTTTTAAACTTCTGAGACACAAAATTGACAGAACTCATACTGGCAAGCACATACGGTCATTTATTTTCTAAGGTGGGTGAGAAAAGACCTAAGATTTTACTTCCAAATCAACACAGCTGATTCAAGTATGCTTAAAATAAGTGGTTATATTTTCAGTTCCTATTTGCACCTCATAGAGGTACAAGATATTCTGCACTCACAAACATCAACTCACCTACCAAGCTTTTATTTTAGATATTTATTTACCATTTTGAGCCTGTCTACACCACTTGCTGTAATGTTTTTTAGAGACACCAGTGCAGTGCCTATGTTAAACGTCATAATCTCTTCTGAAGAAAGGTTTTCACTTCTTTAATGCTCATTTGATTGCAAATTGCCAGAAAGATTTATAGAAGGTGCATGACCCTAATTCATGCACTTACATTCACCTAAATTCCTATTCTAAATAAATTCTATATAGAGATACCAGGTTATTACCAATATAGCAAACAAGTTATAAACACAATGTAGCACATGGAAAAATACTATTTTTTAAAGACTGTGTAGAATGGAGGAGGAGGTGTACAGTACCCATAGACCAGCAAGTTTTTTTCCACCCGGAAGCACTCGGTTCTTCCATATCCATTGGAACGGTCACAGGGCCTGCGGAGCTTTGGTTTGTCATCGCCCTCGCTCTCCACTTCAGACAACTCAGCCAGCTCGTCCTTTGTAGCGCTGAAGGGCCGTGTTTGTTTCCTAATTCTTGGGGTATCAATAACCAGGCTGTTCTGCAGAATTGCAAACAAACCTTATCAGAGAAACAGTTGCTAAGTTTTTCTGTTTAGAAACAATAGCTCTTATCTAATGTCATTAACAGGTATTTTGTAAATATATCACAGTAAAAATCCACGGAGCAAGTAAAACATCCTGTGATGTATTTATGGCAACAAAGCCTGGGTTGCCTACTACAGTTATCTCCTATACTGAGTATCTCATCTGGGCTGGACACTTACACAGACTACACTGCGCTCTCTGTGAGGAAAAAGGGGCACTGAAACCTTATTAGAACTGACCACATGGAAACATCTTCATGTATAGGCCATAACTACCCGTATTATAAAATGGATGTAAGGCTTTGCCATTTTGCAGATTCCAGCCCGGCGTTTACTGACAGAGAAACAAGGCAATCAGAACAATTACAATGCTTCAGAGGCTTTTCAGGTCTTAGACAAAAATCAAAGACCCCCAAACTCTCTTGGGACAGCAGGGAGCTGGGAAATTAAGAGTTAAGCTATCAGCAGGTGGATAATCCACGCACAAACTAACCAGCATAAAAAGTCTCATTTGTTGAAATATCTATCAAAAAAGCACCAGAAATCCTACACCTCCTATTTCAGGATTCAATAGCAAACACATACTTGAAAAAAGAAACCAAACATGCATTAAAAAAGAGCAGTACTTACTCTACCACTGATAGCATCTATATCTATTTCTGCTTTTTTGGCCCATTTCTGCCAGAAGTTGGGATCATCTAGTGAAATATCAGTCCTGTTTCCAGATGCAACAAAACTAGCCTGTAATAAATAAAACTGTGTCTTACCAACATCATACATCACAAGTTTATAGATTGTGAATACCTCAGTGCTGAGGACCCCACAGCTTTATTTCATCAAACCCCCCTAAGCAGCTGTTAAGACATCACAAGTCACTTCCCAGCGCAAAGCAACTCAAAAGTTCTCCTCCCCCTTAATTTTTCAAATCAGATCCATAATGTATCTGAAAAATCCAATGAACTTTTATGCACCATCAGGAGAGAAGACCATTAAGCAGCAAGAGTCTTCTGCTTCGAAATCTTGAATCTAAATTACTTGAATGGAAGAAATCAGAATCTTTTGAAGAGGCTTATCAGCATTTGGGGATTTCATCTCACGCAAAAGTACTCGCTTGAGGGAAATTTCAAAGAAGTGTTTTAAAACTACCAACAGATCAAGCTGGAGAGCAGGGAATAGGCTTAATTTCAGAAGGCATTTTAAAAATCCGGATACACTGCTTTTGGGAAAAGAGTAAATACATACAAAAATTTCTACCTTCTGATAAAAAGACAGAGATGATGATGTCCCCTAATTGGTTTCCTATTTCTTTTTTAGGAGTCTCTTTCTTACTTAAACCGCAATTAGCAATATATAAGAGTCTAAATAAATGTGTATTCATAAATAATAAATATACATTTCTATTCTTAAGGGTTTTCCTTTCACACTTGCCACGTTTCCTGTTTTAGAAATGTCACAACTGCAGTTGTGAAGGACCCCTGTTCCAAACTCAGTTATACTGCTTTCATTTTGTAAAAGTTGTTTATGTATATCATTTACCCGTCTTTGTGTCTGTTCAGATTCCTATTTGCACATGCTTTAGAAACAAAGGACTCCAAATTTACTTTTCCTTCTTGTTCAGCTGGTTTTCCAGCATAGGCTTTTGGCTGCTATGATATTACTGTTTTTCTCTTACCCACCAAAAATTAGGAATTGTTCATCCAATTTTACTCTAGGCTATCGCTCCTAGGGCCTTACAGTTCTCAGCCCCACATATATAATATCTATATAACAAAATATATACTTTCCACCCCCTGGTATTTCTTATTTTACTTTTCAAACTGTTAGCAAAAGTCCTATGTGTAGGCATCTTTAGGATAAGCCTGACAACTTTTAATCTTATTCACTAGCACCATTTTTTCACTGTCATATTGTCTCTATTGTCATTTTCCCCTGCTTTTGCTGTGTGCACACTTAAGAACCTCAAAAATGGACCCAACATACACACATACTAGGTAATGGTAAACTTTAAAAAAACCCCAAAAAGCATAAGCTTTACAACATTCAACGCTATTTCCAGCTCTGTATGTCCAAGAACAGCCAGCTGCTTCTGCACCTTAGCAAAGGTGGAGCCCCGTCCTTCTGATTCAATTGTGATAGTTTTAGTACGACGCTGCAAAATTTGGTCAATGTCTTCCTCGCAGAATTTAGAGCCCTCATCCTCCTCATCCATAATGGCACCATATGCACCTCTTCGAAGCAAGTCTTCTATTTCTTTTTTGGAGAGTTGTTGGATCTGAGCAAATAAAATACGTGTTAGTCTAGAAAAAGAATGAAAAAAAATCCCCCAAAGTCTTTTCCATTTCTCTTTACCTTTCCAGTGTTCCTGCAACTCCCCTGTGCCTTATACTTTATAAGCTCAAACTCTAGACTATTAAAAAGGAAGAGACCTGTCTAGCTGACGGTTGACAATCATTTGTTATGTGGTTACACCACCCGTTTTTACAAGTATGTGACTTTTTTGGTTTCTCTATTTTCAATACTGTAATGAACATAAGTTTAAAAAAATAAAACAAAACAAAACCCTGTTAATACTAGATATAAAACTCATATTAAAATAGCACATTATATTAATATGAGAAGATACAGGGAAACAAAGGGAAACTTCTCTTCTTGTTTTACATTTGACATTATCTACCTTGGCTCCTAACAGGCAAGGAGCAGGAAGAGATGCGTAAGAAAAACTGACTACATTTAAAACCATGTCAACTATATTGTTAGTCCACATGAGAAGACATAACAGAGATGCAAATGACAGGAAAATGGTAGCACCTCTCATTTAAAGTAGTTCCCACAAGATGACAGAAGGAAAAGGAAAGAACTAAGTGTACGTACACCACCGACGCT
The DNA here is from genome assembly GCA_013400555.1 of Jacana jacana. Lineage (NCBI taxonomy): Eukaryota > Metazoa > Chordata > Aves > Charadriiformes > Jacanidae > Jacana > Jacana jacana. Next base: position 103,756 of record VZTM01009694.1, on the reverse strand, counting down.
GTTCTCTCTTCCACTCATGCTCTGTAGGACAGCCTTGTCCAGGCCCAGTTTGAGACTTGCTCTGTCAAACATCTCTCTCTCGTAGGAGTTGCGTGTGATGAGCCTGTAGACCTTCACTGCTTTGTTCTGACCGATCCTGTGACAACGGGCCTGAGCCTTTTGAAGGGAGGGACAATGGCAATAAGAATTTACACCTATCTAGGAATTGGGTAGGATTCTTTTAAGAAACCATTTCTGCTGGAGCACAATCTGAAAACCAACAGCACAAACTCAAAGGGAAGTCAATGCACATCTACTTGAACCGAAGCCATCTTCCACATCGTGAAGGGTTTTCTAAAAACAGCGTGTGAAATGAAATGAGGGCTCTGTGCTGACTGGCAGTGAATGGTATCCCTCCTGCAGTAACACTAGATAAGGGCGCGCTCGCTCCTAAGTTATCTGATCTCCAGATACAAATGGTAAAGGAGCTGCGACTTGAGAATGGATTCGGTTTCGAAATCCAGTTCTTAGACTTACTTCACTGTTTCTTAATACTTATTCATCCTTCTCTATAAGTTATGTTTTATCTGAACAGTTCCATTTCTATAAGCTGTTAGCATCTAGCCCTATGTTTCCTGTCATCAAAACCTTAAGTTTTATATACTTGTTGACTTACTCTGTGTTGTGCATTTAAAGAGCCAACAAATCTGAAAGAGAAAGCCGGACCCAGATGACCTCTCCTATCCATGTAAAAACCCATTAAAGATATGCCTTAACCCCCCCCCCCAGCAAACACTCCAAAACAATAAATGTTCAACACTGAGACAATATTTCAAGTGACCAAACATATTTCAACTTCATATTATGCTAAAAGGAAGTTACCTGCAGATCATTTTGAGGATTCCAGTCAGAATCAAAGATGATACAGGTGTCTGCTGCAGTTAAATTAATGCCCAGACCACCAGCTCTGGTGCACAGAAGGAAGACAAAGCGATCGGAATCTGGTTTGCTGAACCGGTCAATGGCGGCTTGTCTGAGATTGCCTCGCACTCGCCCGTCTATTCGTTCATACAAATATCTGGAAATCAACAGAGATACACGTGCACAAATCATTACAAAATGCTGCAGGACTTAAAGGGGGCTTTAGAAAAGATCTGCCTCCTGCATATTTGTTATTTACAATGAATGAAAGTGGTATAAACCAACTTTGCTTATCAGTGGTAAGGTAAGCAGGAACCACGAGGGAACCCCCATTTCTGCAGTGCCCGTACACACCAAGTCCAGAAGTCAAGCGCTTAAAGACAAGTTGTTCTGAGTTTTGCCCAGTAAAGATCCTCCATACCAGGAAACACGTATTGACACAGCACTTAGATGCATCAAACCCCACCATAACCTGAAGTCCCCTGTGGACACTTCCAGGTTTTTCCCCTTGCTGTTATTCCTGGATGCCTGCCTGGGGTCAGAGAGGCTACTTTTGTGCTCTACACCAAAGTGTCTGAAGGCGTTAGGGGGAACCAAGGCACCGGCAGAAAGCAGTACTTGGTGAGCTGCCACCGGACAAACCACCTACTGATTCTGTCGAGATGAAGAGAAATGGAACAAGAATGACATGACAGCACGTCTGACAGTCTTTACCAAGGCATCAAGGCACCCAGGGCTTCCTAAACTACAACCAGCGTATTTAAAAGCCTGAAGTAAAACTGCCATTTCTGTCACCTTTGATAGTTACAAAGGTTCCTATGAAACTTCTGAATTAAGTGAAATGCTTAAAAAGGAAGCAAGGACTTCTGTACACTGTAAATCGAGTAAAATGCTGAATGTGTATCTGCTAGTCCAAAAAACCCTCCACAACCGTTTTTCTTCTAATCAGCTATAAAATGGCACAGCAGATAATCCCCAGGACCACAGGCATTTTGGCAGGCAGCCACCTCCTACAGCCATCAATTCTGTTAAGCGTTAAGTCTAATCATGTGTGCACTCTAACATCTCTAATCAAACGGTAGCATGGAGCCAGTCTCAGCTTCTCTGCCTTTCAGAAGATTCTACCTGTAGATACGATGCTCCAGTCTGGGTGTTACAGAAAATTAAAAAAAAAAGAGTATTTCCATACTGGGTTATGACTATGAAGCTAAAATGAATCTATTTTTAATATTTTTTAAATTTATGAACTGTTGAGCTCTCAGTTCAAACAGATGAATCAAACCCCATAGAAATGATATAAAATTTTTATCACAAAAATAGGTATTAATATAATGTACTAATGATTTTCAATATTTATTGCAGTGTGAACTGGACAAAGGCTTGACATGTGTACTAACTCTTATTTATTTTGCAGAAGTTAGCTCTATATTACTACATTTCACTGACAACTATTCACTTCAAAGCAGTAGGTATGTTCCAGCAAATGGACTATTTAAACCACCAGAAGAATGCCTTTCTATAGTTTTTCAGGTTGATATAGCAACTACTGATTGTAACCAAGGGCGAGGTTGGATTTTACGTGCTCAGGCTTCACATGTAGTATTTAGTCACGTGCTTAAATAAGCTCTTAGCTTCTGCAGAGTCAACAGTATAACCGTAGAATGGTCCAGGCTGGAAGGGACTTCTAGGGTCATCTGGTCCCACCTCCCCGCAGTCAGCAGGGACACCCCCAACTAGACGAGGTTGCCCAGGGCCTCCTCGAGCCTCCCCTTGAATATCTCCAGGGAAGGGGCCTCAACCGCCTCCCTGGGCAACCTGTCCCAGTGTTCAATCAAAGGGTGTCATTACATGTGACAGCAAAAGCCAACCCAAGGAGCTGCTTTATGGCTGGCAGTTCAGTTCTGCTGCAAAATCCAAAGCAGTAATAATTTAGGGAAGACAGGAAGCACATTTTAATTTTTACAATAATAAAACCCAAAGCACCAGTTGTTTGCCATTTTGTACTGATATTCTGTTGGGAGTAAGGAGCTGCATTAAGCCTTGTCTGGTCCAAGTTCAACATGATGTAAATCAAGAACACATCCTGTGCTACTGAAGTCTGGACAAGCCATGTTGAGCTTGAACCTACTGGTTTCTGACAGGTGAAGTACGAACAGTACATACCCACAAGAAGGTTTAACATTAAAAACACCAAACTGAAGGCACGTGGTTTACTCAACAACCACTCTCTAGTTTGTGTTTGAAGCTGTTTGTTTCTCCTTTGTTGGTAAGCAAGTGAGCCAGCAGTGTGCCCAGGTGGGCAAGAAGGCCAATGGCATCCTGGCTTGCATAAAAAAATAGTGTGAGCAGCAGCAGTAGGGAGGTGATTGTCTCCCTGTACTCAGCACTGGGGAGGCCACACCTTGAGTATTGTGTCCAGTTCTGGGCACCTCAACACATGAGAGATCTGGAGGGGCTGGAGCGAGTGCAGAGGAGGGCAACGAAACTGGTGAAAGTCCTGGAGAATAAATCTTACGAGCAAAGACTGAGGGAGCTGGGACTGTTTAGTTTGCAGAAGAGGAGGCTGAGGGGAGACCTCATCACTCTCTACAACTACTTGAAAGGGCACTGTAGAAAGGTTGGGTGCTGATCTCTTCTCAAGGGCAACTAGCAATAGAAGGAGAGGGAATGGCTGCAAGCTGCAGCAGGGTAGGGTTAGGCTGGACATTAGGAAAAAAATTTTCACAGAAAGAGTGGTCAGAGCCTGGAATGGGCTGCCCAGGGAGGGGGTGGAGTCACCATCCCTGATTGTGTTTCAGAATCGATTAGCTGTGGTGTTGAGGGATCTGGTGTAGGGGAGAACTTGTAGAGTAGGGCTGATGGTTGGACTCGATGATCCCAAGGGTCTCTGCCAACCTGAATGATTCTATGATAAGCCTTCACACAACAGCGCAAGTTACACTGCGATCCTGCACTCATATTCAGAGATACACCCACCGCAAACACTGTACTGCAGGAGACAGAATACACAGTCCCTTACCTTTTATGTATAAGGTAATCCTCCAAAATATCAAGGCAGCGCACCATTTGAGAGAAGATAAGGACCTTGTGGCCTCCAGCTTTCATTTTTGGAAGAAGTTTATCAATAAGAACCAATTTACCAGCAGACTGGATCATTGCTTGCAGATGGAAGTCCGGAGCACTTGGGCTATATGTTTCCTTGAACTCTCCAAGGATTTTCTCTTCAGCACCTATCAAAGAATATAGTTCTGTATCTTCAGGTGTATCTACACAAACAGCTCCATTTACAGACAAGACTAAGTTACCAAAATCAGTGCTTGTACTCTGAATATCCTCCATGAGCCACCGCTCCCGTCCCCCAAGTTGCAAAAATGAAAATAGAACTCGTTCTCAAGTATTGTACAAAAATCAACTAAAAAACCACAGTTCCTTTTGTCTCTGTGATGTTTTAATTGGGACATGAGTCTTAAGAACAGCGCTTTGAAGACTTTTCTGGTCTGTTACTTAGATGGGAATTAGAGGAAAACCTTTAAAAGCTTAAAAGTATGTTTTCTTGCAAGCAGGAAAACCAAGTTAGTTATAACTAAGTGACAAAATGAGCAAAGACTGACACAGGCAGTATCACTTGCAAAAAGCATTAATTGTAAAAGTTAGGTCTCAAAGTTCTTCTTCACAGTGCTTTTAAAAAGATGTAAGATTTCCATGAGACAATCACTCCTCAACATTCTGTAAAACCCTACAAAAGGCCAAGTTCCCATTTCAGGCCCCAAATATGCAACCACCTCACAACTTTGCCTTGCACTTATCAAAAAACCAAAATGCTTCCACCTAATCCAATCCTTTGGAAGTCTGATGAAAATGACAAAGAATTACAATAAAACTTCTTATGTTTTAAATAAAAGTACAAAAAGTAGCTAAGACACCCCAATTGGCCTTTATGATGTGTTTACCTTTGATGAGGTAAGGGTGATTGCAACACTTTCTGAGCTCCATCATCGTATTAACCAGATTGGGTACATTTGCTTGTCCTGCTCCTTTGGATAAGAAAGCAAAATTCTTCTCCAAAATCGCTCGATAGTATTTCTTCTGAATATTAGTTAGTTCTACTTCAATTATAGTTTCCTCCTTAGGAGCCAGCTTCTTTTCTACATCTTCCTTTAATCGTCTGAGCATCATGGGTTTCAGGATAGCTTGTAGTTTCTGAACCTAAATGAAACACAACAGTTTGCTTGAACGTGAAAAAGTAGTTTAATTAAAAGTGTTTGAACCCCATATCACTGATTCTTTTTTTCTCCTAAACTTATATAAAATAATTTCCAGATGGGATATTGCCTTATTTTTAATACCAAATTAGTAAAGATTTTTTTTTCTGTACTCCAAAATTAAAATAAATATTAATATCTTTTTAGCACTTGTGTGCAAAGACTCTGCCTAAGAAGCCAGAAAACTTCCATTTTCATTATTCTAGTTACTTGCCAAATTTACAAAACCGACCCCAAAAAAGCACAAAGAATTCTTTTAAGATAAAATCTGATGTTTAACTGATTTCTACTGCCTGCAGAGTGTAAAGGAATTGCACGACAGAAGAACTCAGAGGTGACACGTGGGGAGTGAAGGGAAGGGCGGTCACTCTTTCACACTGAAGCTCACAAGGAACCTACTCAACGTGCAGTACCTGTTCCTCCGTTTTAAGGTCTCCGAATTCTTGCATGAATGTCGATTCAGCAGGAAAACGCAACGGTTCAAGAAAATGAAGGAGGCTGAATAATTCTTCTACTGTGTTCTGCAGCGGGGTACCCGTCAGCAGCACTTTATGCTCCTACAGAAGGAAACAAAACTCACGTGACCTTATGTGCACACGTTTGCCAAAAATGTGTGTGTCGAGTCTGAGCACCACAACCTGAAAACACCAGCTCTGCCCATCACTGAGCACACAGGCAATGCGGATAAACAGATTTATGAAAGAACACCAGTAGGTGTTTTCTACTAGCTTTCCTTCAAATTGGAACTGAACGGTTCTACTTTTGCCTGTAATATTCATGTGTATAACCCTTTCTCTACAGCAGGGAAAACATACACTAAGCAGGTATCAGAAAACAAAAAAAGGCAACTTCTGACAACACAGAGCAAGAAGCACATCAAAGTAACACTGAAGGAAAAACCCTATGCAAAAACTTGTCATGGTGCCTCTTGTAGTAAATGCAGCAGAAGCATCAGGATTCACAGTAGTATCTGCTATTTAAAACCTTGCACTGCATCAAATAAAACCTTAACTACTGGACTAGAGACTAATTCTGTTTTAAATCCTACTACTTGCTTGCTGTTACTGTTAAGTAATTTGTTTAAGGTACTTTCTAGGTTTTTAAATATTACTTACTGCACAAAAACTATTTTGCCATTATAAAGCAAGTTTTAAATTAAATCTCTGGTCACAATCAAAACAAACTATAGAATGCTATCATCAGAAACACAGTCTGCTTACAGGTACAACTTGCCATTTTATTTGATCAAAACCATACCAGCATCAGCTACTGAAATTACATACATTTGAAGAAAGTATTAGGAACGGGTACCTGGGAACTACTGCTTGAAAGGTCTTTTTTTGGCAGGTTAAACAAACCTGCCTTTTATTATCCTACTTACTCTACTTAAGTAGAATCAAACCCCAAAAGGGAAATGCAGTTACTCACAAGGTTCATTAATTTTAGTCCTTCCAAGAGTTTGCAATTTTTATTCTTCAGTCTGTGAGCTTCATCAATAATAACGCACCGCCACTCGATTGCATTTAACTCTGGACACCCACCAAGAATCATTTCAAAAGTTGTGATAATGGCTTGGAATCTGTAGGTACCCCGAACGATGCGTCCCTGGAGATTCATCAACACACACAATTTGTTACGTTACCTCAAACCTACTCCATTCAAACAGTTTGTTGCTGAAATTTTATCAAGAGCCAGACAGCAGATTTTAATATTTTAAATGGTTTCATCATCCCATATACATTTATCACATCTGCATGCTTCTGTAATTAATAAGGGTGAGTGATTATCCACAGCCACATATCCAATATTGTCTAACCAACAGTAAAATATTAACCACTTCTAAATTACAGATCTCGCCATCTAATAAAACTGTTTCAAAGGTGCATGTAGGCAATATCACATTTTTCACCCTGGGAAAGTCTGAAAGCCTGACAGGAAAAACCCTACAGTCCATGAATCAAAATACATGATGGTAAAACATCTAGCACTCATACAGGAAGTTAAAAAAATATAGAAATCACCTGATAACTAAGTGAACACTTTGAACACTTTTTATCCAGCTCACTCTACTCCACTGCTCTGACAGAGTACGTAAAGCCTTCACTGAGGCAGCACACAGTAACTCAACTAGAGAAACAAGATCTCATTACAATATTTAGCACTACTGAAAGTTTTTAGCCTTTTCTATGTTCTACAAATATCATGATAGTTCAAAATAAATGGTGTATTTAGAACAGGCAACAACCCCCTGTTAAAATAGTCAGATTTCAAGGGGGTTTTTTTATGTCACTTAACATGAAGTATTTCAGACAGAAAAGCAAAGGAAACCAATCAACGGCTGTGTAGGGGTAATGGAGCTTAACCGGCTGCATGTTGGCTCTCACTGCTCTTCGCATTCAGGACCCAACTGCAACCATCTGTGTACATTTTAGTCCCCCGGGAGCATCAGCGTCAGGGCCATTCAACTGCAAATGACTCAGCATCCTGAAACAACACGCATCTTGCTGCAGCCGCTTTCAGAAAGCGCACTCTGGAAGCACATGTTAAAGATTCCCATACGTCAAAAGGTTTAAAAAAAGACATCAGGGGACGTAAAACGACTACCACTGTGACGTGGGTACAGATAATCAAGCATGCTCTTCGTTACTGCCACCTGAAAGAGGCTTTGGGTCAGTTACCGGGTCCAAGTGACATGACAATACCTGGGAGTCCCTGAAGTACATCTCGTACTGCTGAATCATCTGCCTGCTGATCAGACTCCCGTGGTACACCACAACGTTCAGGTCGGTCCACGTGCGAAATTCTCTTTCCCAGTTCGTGATGGTGGAAAGCGGAGCTATGATGAGGAAAGGCCCCCTTATGCCAGCCAGCAGGATTTCGTAGAGGAATGTGATTGACTGAATGGTTTTGCCGAGACCCATTTCATCCGCTAAAATGCAATTTCGCCTGCAAGTCAAATAAATGTATTTTTTATTAGCGTTAAAGGAAGGCCAGACACTGAAGCTGTTACTCAAATGGACAATTTATAAAACCAAAGCTCAAATACACCAGTTTAAATCAACAGGCAAAATTGAGGCCCTATAAAAAATGCTCCCAAACGTTCCCTGGTTATGGGGAAAGAATGAAGCTTTCAACCACCTTTAGCATGGACAAAACTTCAGCACACAATGTTCCATGAGGTTCTCCTAGAATAATATTCCAAAACTGTTTTCTGGGGACTACATCTGCCCTAATTAAAATCAACCTGGTTTCCCTACATGTACGCTCACCTTGACAAAACTGCTAGAAGTTAAGGAAGATTCCATAAATGTCACAGATGGAAATCATCCCCACTACACTCACATAAAAAGAGTGCACCAGGGACAAACCTTCCCCCTTGTTTCTGGCACAGATGGAGAGCCAGCTACTGCATGAAGCACCACCAGGTGCTCAGCCTCAGCCAGACATTCCAGCTTGTACTTTGGTGGAAGTTGCTTTTGGCTTTAATTCCCTCAGAGCCATTGAAAATTTATTTTGTTACGTTGGTCTTATCCTATTAAGATTTGGGGTTTGTTACTCTTGATAAAAACCATACTCAGACACCTATAGGAGGAGAAATTTGTTTGTTTTTTTTCTAGTTACACTAGAAAGTGTAAAACTTTTAGCTATAAGCAAAGAGGTTAAGACAAATTCAGTCAAAACCCCATTAAGTGATCCAGTCTGTACCGTTTAAAGTTTACTTCAAAAGGCATTCCATGCATATACCTATTGTACCAGTTGAACAGGAGCCAGTTAAGTCCTTCCAGTTGATATTCCCTGAGCTGATTGCCATTTTTATATTCCCTGGACTGTTCTATCTTCTTCCAGGAGTTTGGAGGTGGTCGGTCCTTTAAGGCAAAGATTAATACATGTGCAAGTTGGTACAAAACATGTACACATACTTTTCCAAAACAGGTTAACCCACTATTTCCTGAGTATAACAACTTGAGATTTAGAATGTAATTATTACTGTTAACATTACTGACTAATGACAAGCCTGCAGAAACCTGAAATCCCTATTGATTTGTCAATATATAAATTTATCCTTTTAAAATGAATGTAAGTCTATATTATAATAATATGCAGCAACTATTTTCTAAAACTTGTCAGCATAGAAGTAGCTCGGCACTAGTAACTTTATAGAAGCTTCAAAAATTGATGAAGTTTCACTTTGGAATCTCTGACAAGAGCTGTCCTACAACCACAGCCAACCCAGCATTTGGGAATACCAAAATTCCCAAAATCTGAGTGACTCTGGATTCTGAAGCGGTTTGGACAATCTACACTGAGTTACTGGGATCTTGCCCCTTCCTTCTGGCGTTTGCCCTGGTCACTCCTGACAACTCCATCTCACAATTAAGCCAATCTTGGAAGCTAGCACCAGGAATACAAAAAAGGCAGACTTGTAATTGGTTCAGTTCCCTCAACTGATTTCACCAAGGGATCAGATGAAATGCTCTATCAGCACATGCAGGATCACGATAACAAAGGACAGGACAAAACAGGCTGTAAAAATACCAAGGTACCTCCATCTTAATGTCCCTAGCAAGCTAAAGGAAAGCTGAGAGGCCACACATAGAAAATTCCATGTATAAAACTATATATATACTTACATATGCAATAATAATAATATATATATATATACACACACTCTAATTTGCCAGGCTGGAGACCCAACAGGCTGGCTGTTAGCTTAGCAGGCAACTCAGCAGAGAAATCATGAAGCTTTTGACTGATCCTAGGTAGGATTTCAGCAGAAAACACTCTCTTCAGATAGCATCTGCATCCCAGCATGAACCAACTCACACTTTCAAACTAACTATTTTTAGCAAGAGCCTTTCTTATCAGCTGTACTTCCCCCTCCTCTACGATTCTCAGTATTTATAAAAGCTTGCCCTCGCTCTGGACTCATGTGGCCTGATCTGGCAGCTCTGAATTTCAGATCTGCATTTTCTGTCTCTCTCTCTTGCCCACGTCCTCAGCACCGGGCGAGCTGAGATCCCCAGTAGCTGCCCTTGTCCTCCTTCCCTCGCCCACCCGCAGCGTCTCTCCGCTCCCCCAGCAGCCTCCGCAAGCGCTGCAGCCACAGAGACTTGTTGCTGACGCGAAGATGACTGTCACTTGCACGGCTGCGCTTTAATCATCTTCTTCTCTCAAAGCCAAATACGGTAACAGAGGGGCTATAAAAGCCCTTCTTCCCACATGCCAAAATGGCAGGATGTTAAATAAACACTAGAAAAATGAACTGAAGATAATATGAAGATGTTAGTCGTGACTGCTGTGATTCCCTGTATGTGAAAAAGCCATTAAAATAAAAATCAAAGCCTAAAAATTAAAACTCTGTACATATTCAGTCATGTAAAATACATTAAACCAAGTGTTCTACTACCCCACACAGCACATGTCTTCCTCTGACAACAACATGCAGGACTTGAAATAGATCTAGGTTGTGTTCTCCCCCTCTACAAGACAGAAGACTGATAATTTTAAGCTAAATCACATTTCCTTATTACACATATTTTTCTTTCTTTCCACTAGCCCTTTATGGCAAGAAGAAAAATAAAAGCAGGAAGTAATTATGGAATCTGTCTGTCAGATCCTCTCTGCCAATTTCCTTCCGTGTGGCAGCGCAGGACTTAGCTCTCTTCTTATAAAAGGATGTTTATACTTTATTCTGTTCTCTCCTCATCTTAATGGTGTTTAGATTCAGCGATAGCCAGTTTAAATACACTCAGTTAAAAGCTCACATAGTTATGGCACTCCATACTTTTCCCTAAACAAAGATTTTATTCTTTTTTAACCGAGTAACAAATTCGATGAGAACATTTGTCTGTGGCTACCTGAAAATATTATTATTCTTAGCTATCAAGGCTTACAGATCCTTTACACAGAATGTCAATGTTTTAACACAGAAGTTTCAAGTGGGAAAATGAAATCCAATTTGCCAAGGCAAGACAAGTAAATTAGGTATAATTTTACCAATCTCCTCGAGTCAGGCCTGGAAGCTTGCAATTGTTCAAATTCTTCTATTTTTGCTTGATCTACATCTTCTTTCAGCTCCCACGTACTGTCTTCATATGGCAACGAACACCATTTTACTAAATAGTAAATAACAGGCTGCAGAAGAAAATTCTGAATGTTATCAGCTTTTAATTTAGTATACAGACTGTTAATATGCCTTACGATTTGAGTCGCTAGCTTACATGAGAGCTGCAAACTAAAAGCACGTTTCTGATATTTTAAATTAGCTCTGTGTAGGTTCTTGTTTACTGTCTGATCCTTGGCTTCTCATACTCTGCCACTTGTAGACCCCCAGAGTACTTCTCAATCCCACTGACCCACAAGTCAGTCTCAGGAAAGAGAGATTCCTACATTCATGATGTTTGTGGAAATGGGGGACACACACACATGACACAGGGGATGCCACCACCATGAACTACAGATGTGCTACCCAGAACGTTGCCTCCACTCTCCATGTCAAGCTACCCAAGTCTAAATCAAGGTGCTTGAGAAAGTTCCTAACACAGGGGTCTTCTCCACAAAATAGGAAGCTCTAGAGCTCTGCTGGGCAATACATACAAAAATTTAAGTCTCAAAAGATGAAACCAAAGCAGATTATTTATTTAGATAAAAACTCATCTTTCGAGATACTGGGGGAAAGGCTTACAACAACAAGACATTTCTCTAACAGTGTAACAATGACAACTCTGCTGCACACAATTAAAAAGCAGTATTAACCCTCAAACCTTCCCCGAGGAAGATTAATGAAGAAACCACTGGGAAAGAGTCCCCTCATTTTGCTGCCTAGAACAGAGTAAGTACTGCAGCTATTCCAAGTGCCTTAATCATCAACCTCGCCAGTCTTTGTTCTCATCTCACCTTTTGTTCTGTAACAGCTTTCCAGAAGAGGCACTTTACATTATTGATAAACACAGAGGGGAAAGGTCCACTGGCGGCTATCAAAACACCTCTCCCTCAGTGGTTGCCTAAAGCCTAGGGGCAGAGTTGGAGAGGAAGAGGGAACCAGTGCTGTCTTGCCTTGTGCTTTCTTCAGCAGTGACCCTTCGTCACCATCAGAGGGACAAAACAGTGCATGGGATCGGCTTTTTGTCGAAACTCACATGGCAATGATCAAACCTCAAATTTCTGTCCATAACTGAGTTTTGTCTACTATGATCTACTAATACTAATAAAAAAAATAAAGCTGTTGCACTCTGTTCCCTGTTTCAAAATGCACGGTTAGCGTAGGGTATTACCAGATTATCATGTCTCATAAAGATTATTATTGGTGCTTAAAATCATTAAGGTGTTACTCTGCAATCTGCTAAAATTACAATTATCAAACTAACTGGAAGTTTACCTTCTTGACTTGCTTTAACATATATTTACCTCACCAGTGTCCTTATCTTCACAAAGAGACACTTCTAATACCCGGTCTACTTCAACATAGTCGGGATTAAAAGGTTCTTCCTCCATCTGCAACACCAAAGTAATAAAAATCAGTAGGGAGACCAAAAAAGCTGGTATATGCTACGACTTGGAACACAAAATGATTTTGGCAGTTGGAAACTATTGAGGCTTTTGCATGGATCTTAAATACATATATTTATTTTTTGCTTGGGGGCAATTAGCACTCAAAAGGAATCTGATATTAGAATAGAAAATACAGTCATTTAGTGATGAAGTGTTGTCTTGGAAGAGTCATATGTACTAATATAACCTTTCTCTCCTTACCACTTTTAAGTATTTCTCCAAACAATCCCAATTTAAAACCATTAAACTATGTCAGGTTCGTTCAGTGACTCCAGAAGAATTGCTCCTAACAGTTATGTTAAAGAAACAACTCCCTGCTACAACCAAAATCCCAACCCCGATGGCTAATTTTTATTTCTCAACATTCAGTTGTTCTATTTAAAAGCAAACTACTAATCACTACTTTAAAAGGAAAAGAAAAAAAAACAAAGCTTATTTAATCGCACATTTCATACTCACATCTGCAAAAAAGTGAGCTCTTTGTGCTTGCCTTAGTTTGAATCGTTTTATTTTCTGCTGGATTCTTTTATCCTTTAAAAGCTGTTGTTCTGTGGCCCACTCACAGTGGAGATAAGAGCTAAAATTACAGAGATTAACATTACCATATTAGTGAAAGTAAAAGCTTACTATCTATTTTAATATGGAGTTAAAATAATGTGGCTTATAAACCTGAATTTCACTCAAAAAGAGAACGTTTTATCATTTAAGACAAAATTGACTGCAAAGATCAAAGACTTATTCCTCTAAATAATCATCCTGCAGCATCCAGGTACGGCAGTGGGGTTTGTGCCAGGATCCAGGGAGTTCTATGGATTCACAAGTTTCTTTCAGGTGTCCCAAGAAGAGAAACAAGCGCATTTAAAGCAAGCTCAAAAAAATCAAGTTTAAAATCTGGCACCTCTTCTCAGACAGCACCTGGAGTTATGAAGTATGTAATGCCTTGGATCTAACTTTTTGATGTACTCCATGGGACCCTGACCATAGGTACCACGGAGCCCATCGGACCATCGGCGAGGAACATCTGGGCCCATGGCAAAGAGCTACCCACCCTCAGATTGGGTTGGGATTGAAGCACGAAGGAACAGCATGGATGGAAGAAGGCGGCAACTACAAGTGCCTACACCATCTCACTGCAGCACCGAGCAGGCCTTCCCCAAGTTAGACTGATCTGACAGAAGTACACACATTTCTTCCTCACAACCCCTTTTTTAATATATTTACATCACTTTAAGCTTTCTAAAGATATGCTAGAAATAAAGAAAAGCTATTGCTGGGCATTACTCATCCTTGGATGAAAAGGCAGCCATGGCCCTTTCAGAAAACAAGAGCTAAATAAATGGTCTCCAGAAACATGTGAATCTGGTCTCAAAAAAAAATACATTTATTAGCAAGAATCTAACAGAACTACTCACATATGTAAAATGAAAAATACACTTGCATTTCAACATTAAGTATCGAGCAGTGAGAGAAAGATAGGTATGAAATTTAAGAGAGGAATGTGTGGAAAAAGTTCTTTTTCTACTTCATTCTTTCTTTGCTGGTTCTGATGTAAAAATCGCTTCTACTGCTACAAGATTTTTTTCTCTTTAAAACAGTAAGACTGACTCCTACGTCAATCTCTCCTGAATTTATGACACTGTAAATCTAATCTAGTTTCACAAAATAGCTCTGATTTAAATTCATGATATTAAAATTAGCCTCAGGCACGTAGTCCCTGATGAATTTAATAAATATATAAGCCTGTTCTTCTTGCAATAATGGCTGTCAGCTTATTGGTCAGTGCTGGTTTCATAATGCTAATAAATTTAAAATTATTTCTAACAGTATAATGTGTTTTCTTAGCATTTTTAAATTTGTAAAGAAAAATCTCAAAAGATGACAAAATCTGGTTATAACTAATCTTCAAAAAATACAGAACTTATTTCAGTCAACATCTTCAATGACAAATTTTTTAATACTTACTAGTTCTTGTATTTTACAAAAAACTCTTCTGTTTCTACTGTCATCCCAGCAGATATCTAGGAAAAGAAATTCAGGGGAAATGTAAAATGATAGATAAAACCCCTTTATTCAAACAAGCAACTTTATTCCATGACAATCACTTACTTCTTTTTTTATTACCCTGGAGGATAAGATTTTGTCTACAATTGCTGCATCTTCTTCACTTGGATTTTCCTATAAATGTAGGGAAACAATGACATAAATTGCAGTAAGTGGCCTCACTTCAAACTGATACAAGAAAACAGTGACATTATAAATTGTGGTAAATGCCCTCTCTTCAAATTCATCAGCCTTAAAACCTGCAAACACAAGTGGCTTGTTAAGAAATCAACTATAAAGGCAAATTTGACCTCTGCCTGTAACACTCTCTTTACCAGCCTGGAATTAAAATTGTAAACCCCAGGTCTACATCCAGAGAGCGAGAGAACACGCAGAAGAACAGTAAGCCTGGCACTTCCAGAGAGCATCAGATGCAGTGCTCACCTGGCAAACACACTTCTAGTGCCAGCAATGGTGATTCTGGGGCTTTCCAGACACAGACTCACCATGAATGCCCTGGCGAGTTCATCTGATGCAGTGAACATACCCAGACTTTCCTTATACAGATACGGAGAACTAACAACGATGGCAGACAGGTTAAAAAAAAAAACAACAAATAAAATAAAATAATAAAGCCAAACCAGCATGTGTCAAACTATTTAATAGACTTACTCTGAATATTGATAAAAAACATGCTGTGGAATCAGACAGACAAGGTCATGCCTGGGAATTCCAGCAGGGTTTGGGAGAGACACAGATATGGAGAGACTCAGCTCTGCCAAGACTGAAGCTGGGGCTTCAGAGACAGAGAGCCAAGTTTTAAAGTCACCTTTCCTCTTGTCTGATTTGTTTCCAATCATACTATATTCCTCCTTCCCTTACAGCTTTGGCACTCCTTCAAACATCCCACAAACGCTTTCTTCCCCCTGTTTCTTTCCTGACACTTGATTTACCTAGAAATACGGCTCTATGCTAAGTTTGAGTACCAGAGCTGGCACAAGCTAAACAGTGAACTGCAAACCCGAAGGGGGCAAAAAGGGAGGAATATTCTTTTTAAAAATCTTGTTAAGCACACACCCCCATAGGCTCAATTAATTTTACAGTTCTGAAACCACGGTAATATTGGCATACAGCTTTTTCGTATGCCCACGTAGCAGAACACATTGTTTGAGATATACCTACCCTTAGTCTTATCCTTAAGTCAATAAGTGTTTAGAACAGGAAAGGAAAAAAAAACCAAACAGTAATAAAGCCATTTCTTCCAGATTTCAAGAGCTTAGCAAGGTGTCACAGTAAATAAACTACAGCTTAGTAATAATGTATTCCTTCCAAGTTATGAACTTTCCTAACTACTTAAGACAAATGGAAAGTTCCTAATACAGACCAAGCCAGTTTTCCCTTACCACAAATAACTGTAAAGGCTGTTCAGCAGGTAGAGGGGCAGAATTCTTTTTGATTTTCACAGACACTTTAGCTTCCTCTTCTGATTGTTTTCCTTCTCCTTCTTCAGCATATTTTTTCCTTTTAACTTGACGGTTTGATCTTCTCTTCTGTACGCAGGAGAACAACAACAGAGGTTTTACCAAAACCAGCTTCAAACAGGAATTGCAAGATTGGGGGTACTCTATGCAATACTTCAGCTGTATCTAGAACCAAAGGCCAACACTTGATAGAAAACATGAAGTGTGTGAATCCCAGAGGGACAGAAGTAGAATCATAGAATCATTTAGGTTGAAAGAGACCCTTGGGATCATCAAGTCCAACCATCAGGCCCACTCTACAAGTTCTCCCCTACACCAGATCCCCCAACACCACATCTAATCGACTCTGAAACACAGTCAGGGATGGGGACTCCACCCCCTCCCTGGGCAGCTGATTCCACTGACTGACTACTCTCTCTGTGAAATGGCATTCCTAATGTCCAGCCTAACCCTACCCTGCTGCAGCTTGCAGCCATTCCCTCTTGTCCTGTTGCTCATTGCCCATGAGAAGAGACCAGCACCCCCAGGTCCTCCAGTATCCATACACTATTTCTGTGTAGCTCAATATAATTAATTTTATAGAGAGCAGTTTACTTTGCTGGTGTTATTTTTGTGATGCTCAGGTCTCTACATTGATCAATCATTCTTCCATTTCATAAAAACATTTGATACTTTTATTTTTAGAGTCCAAAAGCAACTGTGTAACAGTATTTTCAGGGTATGGGAACAAAGCTGATATAAAAGCATCAGTATTTCAACAGCAACTTCATAACGCAGCATAACAGCAGTGTGTTACTGCCCAGCTCAGGAATCTGAGCGTACCGTACAACAGAGGCTGATGTGCCTCTGAGGAACAGCAGTGCTGCACAATGCATTATGAAGCTATCCATTAGATCATATTAGTCAGATGGCTGATAAAGTTTCGTGCTTTGTTAACGTATTTGTTTTCCCCTCCACCTTAATCGAGCTTCTTCAACGGCAGCATTCTGATCTCTTCGTGGTTTACCTCTCTGACCTTCCACTCCTGCTTCTGCAAGAGCCTGAGGACAAGTTCCAGTTGGAGAAATAAAGTTTGGTTCTTCTCACTCATTGTTTAAGTTCCAAATATTTAAATTATTCAGATATTGCATATTCTTTTCACCCCTCATTATCAATATAGGAGACATTGCATATTTAACCATAAGATTCATTTATGAATCCATTGGACAGATAATGACAGCAGAATCAACTCGATAACACTTGAAAGCACTGCAGTCTCCTTTAGACACCTGAGCATCACAAAAATAACTCCAGCAAAGTAAACCAGTCTCTACTAAAGAAATTATTTATATTGAGTTACACAGCAAAGCAGATCTTTGTTTAGGAAATCCATCGCTGGTTGCAACACGCTGTAGTAATCAGTTGGGAGAACAAACCCCAAAACCCTGTGGTCATACTGGCTTCTGCAGAGCAGCTGGTAAATAACAGTGAATTGCAGAACAGGAACTTCCAGACACATTACTGTGACACAGAAAGTCACATTACAGTTAAATCAACAATAGTTTGCCAACAGAAATAGAATTATTTTCTTTTTAAATGCCAGCTAATAGGAGCAATGCAAAATGATGCATGAATTGGGACAAGAAGGATTAAGAACCAGGTTGAAGTTTTATTTATTAAGCACTTGCTGAGTTTTTCAAAACCTAATGAGGCATTACCTGGCATTTTCAATCCTTCTCACTTTGTCTTTTCTTAAAGCATGAAGTGATTAACAAAACATCAGACTTATGTTCTCCAACATATTAATATATAACCTGAGCTGCTTGAAAAAAATCTTTGTATTTCCATGAGCTGAAAAGCAGGGTCATAAACAAATGCTCTAAGGCACAAAATACAGTAGTACCACACATTTTTGCAAGAAATAATTTAACGTATTTAAGGAAGACGCTTACTGTGAAACTAAGCATACAAAATTAATTAGGGGGAAAAGAAAAGAAGACCTAAAATTGTGCCCCAGAGCCCAGAAATAAAGAGCTATTTGCTATAGGAGAAGAAAATAATGAAAACGTTCTAAAACTGAAAAGAAAAGGAATTTTCCTGTTCTGCTTCTCCTGAACTCCTCAGAAGACAGATGGGGCAGTGCTGTGACCTTCTGCAGTATCATGGCTTCCTATCCCACAGCACCCC
>VZTM01009694.1:42597-72890 GCA_013400555.1 Jacana jacana | reverse complement strand
GCCCCCCCCCCCAGCCCCGCCGCAGCGGTCCCTCCGCCGCCGCCGCCGGCAGCGGGCCGCCCGATCCCCACAAAGCACGGCCGGGAACGGAGGCACAAAGCATCAAAATGCATCAGCAATGAATATTAGAGATGTCGTTAAAAAACACGGGCGCCTTCTGCGGAAGGAGGCCAGCAGATGGTGCTGCCCGTTATGATTCCATTAGGCGCTGCAGTTTAACCCCCAACGGGCCGCTCTGCCCGACATGAGGCGCGGGCACTAACTCCTCCTCCTCATCTTCCTCCTCCTCCTCCTCCCGCTTCCTCGCCGAGCCGGGGACAGCCCGGGAAGGGAGCGGGTTTGTGCCCTTCCGACATCAATTCGCAGCACCCCTCGAAATTCCCCTCGGAAGAGAGGATAAAATTCGACTCTGTGCCCTCAAGCACCTTTTGCGCTCCATTAAATTCTTACTTTTAATTCATTACTAGGAGCTGGCAACAGGGACTCACAGAGTTCCCCACCGCCAACTCCTGAGCTGGTCCCTTGAGCCCTCTCTCCCTGCCCAGCATCTCCTCCAACCCCGCGCGGCTCCTCCTCCTGCCCGGGGGGGTTTCTCCAGCGCTACTTGAAAAGATCAGACAAGTTTTTAAACACGAATCGCGTCAAAGTATCAAATACACCCCAAAAGGCAGGATCGGCGGCGTTTGGAAAGGTCACTGTAAAACCCAGCAGCTTCTGACAGCGCAGCTCCGTCCCGGCAATACCCTCCACGCTCCTTAAAGAAGATCAGGATTTGATTTCTGTTTCGCTCAATATATACTTTTATTTTGTGATACGTATCTGCTCCTCCATGGAAAATATAAACTACTGCAAGGATTCTGAGACTGTCAAGATTAGGCCTTATTTCAGGATTTCGCTTCTATTTAAGTTTCATTTCAAAATGTAGTTCATTGTCCATTGAAAAATCCCAGTGGTACCAGTACATTGAATGGATTATTTTCCTAACATTGACACCTAAATTCAAAGAGATTCCCGTAACTATGCAGCTTAACCACAAGGACAATTATTAATTCATTTTGTTTTTGACAACTTTAGCCAAGATGCTTCTAACGTTGTACTTACAGTACCCAAACCAAATTGCAGTGATTCGTCTTTTAGGGTTGTTATTTCATAACTTAGTAGAAAAGCTAAATACTGAACTATTTAGCATTGTGAGATCAGCTAAACAAACAACAAAAATATTCCTAATGTACTCTTAGTGTAATTTCAGCTCCAAGTCAAACACCACTGAAGCCAGTAGGGTTAGAGGATTTTTAAATGAAATTGGTACCTTCTTTAACATTCCACAAACAAAACAATGCCTAATAATTAAGTGGGCAATAGAGAAATGGTGACTTTATTGTAATTCTTTTGCAACAACCTTCCCAGATACTGTATTACTTTTAGACTAAAGTTTCTTATACTTCATTTCCTCAGAGCTCAAAGCTGCTTCCCCAGTTACCCCTCAACAACCTTTACCACTACCTTACTGGAGAACCTCAGTGTCCTAGGTGAGGCTTTAGGTTTTAATTCCTCAGGCTGACCCTCTGCATCTGCACGAGCAGTAGCCTATTTGTTAGAGGAGTGAGGACGTTTTGTTTTGGTTTACATTTTGCTCTGACATTTCTAACCATGTGGAAATGACATTCCTGAAGCTGCAGGAAGGCACCAGCCAGCCATTGGAAGCTAAATAAAGCCACACTTCATCAAGGAAGTCTCCATTGTCACAAAACCCCCAAACTGGAAAGCAACACAAACATTTTGAGATTAGAAGGAGCAGAAACATGCTTGCAGGAGAGGACACCACCTGCCTGTACTTAGCGACTAAAGCAACAACAGTAATCTTATTCAGCAGAGGTCTTTTATCCTGATAATCATTTCATGCTTCCAAACAAGGTGTGGCTATAAATAAACCATTATAAATCATCATGCACACCGAAAACAATTTCAAAAGCTACACAGCATCTACAACAAAGAGGGCAAAGCGTTTTGCCATGACAAAAATACTTGAAGTGAGAGGGGATGGAGATGAAACATCTTAAAGGCACACATCCTTTCACCAACGGCTTACAAACCTTCTCCATCCACAGCACCGAGACAGAAATTCCTAACTGAGGAAGCAGTAGGAGAAGGTGGAAAGGCAGACCCTGGGGCAGTTGTCTACTTAAAACCTGATTTTATTTGGAAAAAAACACACTTTTTGTGGTTGCAAAGCTACTCATCCAAATACAAGAGAAGGCCAAGCGATGCACCGCTGTGGAGTTTGCAGTGCGAGCAGCCAGCCTCCCGCCAGGTCCCCACAGTCCCACAGGCACTGGGAAAACTGGCAGGGATCAGGTCAAGCCACCAACAGCAGCAGGTACAGGCCCTACTGCTGTTCACACAAAGAGCTGGCCCTAAAAAGCACTGTGGGTGGAAGAGAGAAGACCACCGCTGTGGACACCCCCAACATGTGCCCTGATGGACGGCAGCCAGGGGAGCATCCTCTCTGCAGCATTCAAAACAACCTGACATAGAATCATAGAACAGTCCAGGCTGGAAGAGACCTTTACGATCATCTAGTCCAACCATCAACCTCACTCCAAGAAAAAATAAACCATCACTAACCCATGTCCCCAGTCACTGTGTCAACCCATCTTTTAAATACCCCCAGGGATGGTGCTCAACCCCTTCTCTGGGCAGCCCAATCCAAGGCTTAATAATCCTTCCCGCATAAAAATTTTTCCTAATATCCAACCTGAACCTCCCCTGGTGCAACTTGAAGCCATTTCCTCTTGTTCTGTCGCCTGTGACATTGCTGTCTTGCAGAAGGACAGTGCTGTGACATGCTGTCTTGCAGGAATAGAAGCTACACAACACATCTGAAAGATATTTTAATTAAACTCACATAAAAGCAATCAAGTTCCCAGACAACACTGGGAAACAGAACCATGACAGCAGTCTTTCCAATGGCCAGCACTGTTCTGCTGAGCCAGCTTCCCACAGGAAGGCATTTCTCCAACATTTCATTGTGGGTTGTGTAGGACATGCATCTGAAGACCTTCCCAGGCACAACAGTACTGTACTTACCACAGCAAAGACAAATCACTGCCTCAACACTTACAGACATGGGGACTGTCCCCCTTAAAGGCCTAAACCAATTTTAGATTGCTCCACAACAACTGCTGGTGTCTTCACATGCTCTGCACACAGAATATACATACCACATTATATACCATAGAATATCTCGTACCTCTACAAAGAAAGTCCCAAGAAGAAAGTAAGTTTAAGAGGGAAAAAAGGTCTATCTCCTAGAAAACCCTCTCAAATCCTGCCTTATCTCTTCCATAAGTAAAACCTTGCTTCCCCTGCAAGAAAGCCTTTCTTACAGTAGGTGTGGCCATTCAGGGTAGAGGAGTATAACTTCCAGTTCTGCGTGTGCACAGGATTTTTAAGGCTAAACATCTCTCCTGAGCTGCATCCATTCTTCATACACCCTAAGGACCAAAAATGCCTTTCCCTGGAATTTTAATGAGTCACACATTCTTGATGTAATTACACAAAGCACTTTTTTTTTTTTAGTAATGAGTTTCACTTGTGGATCTACTCACCCAAACACTACCTACCACTAAGGGCTACATTTTGACCCTAACTAGTCTACAACAGCAGAAAGCTAAGGTTTCCATTTGCAATGCCTTGAATGACTCTTTGACATCTCCTGCTAGCGGACCACAGCTGCAGGAAGACACACACCCAAGGTGCCCTGTGCCTCAAAAGCCTAACAAGTTCCTCCTGGTCTATAGGTCCTTTGGAAAAAATCAAAATGACCTTGATGTCAACTGCACTGAAAGCAGCTAAAATTAGCCACCTGGAAACCAGATCTCCTTGCATTACCACATCAGCTTTGTCCATGCCTGTTACTAAACAAGGAATCCCTTTGTGCATGGCAAGTCACCAAAATAGCATCAATATCACAGCCACAATACAAATAAATGAATCACATAACTAATGATAATCAATAGTTCTGGCGGGGGAGGTTGGTACAAATTAGCCTCTCTTTTTTTTTTTCACATAAAAATCACACCCAAATGTGAAAACTGCAGCGGCTTTTAAGCTGCTACAGTGAAAAATCTTAAAGGAATATCCATTCGTCATTTAAATTATTAAAATAGTATTCAGCAATGCAACTTTGAAAAAAAAAATATAATAATGCATGAACTCAACTCAGTGACTTCTGAATTCCATTCTAGTACCCTGAGCTTTTTCCTTCCCGAGTGCTCCAGATAAAGAACTCTTCTAGTCTTTTTTTTATTATTATTATTAAATGGCATTTTAGAATCAGAAAGTATATTATTAATAAAAAAAGTTATGAACTCCTACCCTGGAGAGAGAAGATTCCTTACAACAGGCCTGTTTGCATGCAGAAAGGTCTCTCCCCTTTGCTGAAAGGCAATCCCAGCTAAAGAAGTGGTTTTCATTAGACAATAAACCGCAGTTAGATTTCCATGATCAATCGAGCTGCTCCTGGCACAACTGATGAGAAGACCTAAACATGCAAGAGGGTTTCCTTTCTCCAGAAAAGTGCCTTTATTTCCCCTCCCCTTCAGAGATCCTTCTGAATTGCTTTTTATTTCCTTGTTCAATTTGCCCCACACCATCTGTTGGGATTGCTCTACAAAGCCCAGAGAACTGGCACCTGAAGATCCATGGGGTTCTACCATTCTTCCATTCTCTTTGGTGCCTTATATGGAACTATTAAGGGAGCCAACGAAGCGTTCTGAATTGTGGTTCTTTCAATATGCTGATAACACTCATCCCTCTTTTGCTTGCTCATTGTCATGGCTAATGAATGTCTCAGTGTTTAAGGGAGACAGAATCTCAAGACATACCTATGTGAAACCTAATCCAAACAAAACCAGAAGCCTTACAGATAGATTAGGAAAAGGAAGAAGATACGGGGGGGCGGAGGGGGGAAATCACTGCCTTTTCCATACTCGTTATCTGTAATGTTGATAAATAAATGGCTAACTGCAGCAATGTGCCTGGACAATAGGCTTTCTTTGTATAACGGTCATTTCAGGATGTAAATCTGGTTACCATGATTTGTGCCTCACGACACGTTTATCACCGAGCTCGTGATCCCATTTTACATGTATGTTGTAACGAAAGCATTAAGGGGAAGGTCAGCAACCTTGAACTAGTCATGTTTCCGAGGCAAAACATGCTTTGCACCTCACACACTCTACGTAGGGTGCTGCTTCTCCTCTAAATGTTGCAGAACCTGCTAACACGAATCACTAATTGTGTTACACCACTTCCATAGCCGTGGCACCCCAGTTGTCATTAGTAACAGCATCTTAACCCCTAAGCCTCTGATTTACCCTATCATGAATTGGAAGGAAGTCAAGCCGTTGTTGAGCACAAGGAGATGCTGGGCAGGCAGCATCTGACACCAGAGAATGAGCCTACAGCACATCTAAGCTTCCATTTGGAAGACTCCAAAACCAGCTTTTAGGGACCTGGTGCCAAAGATAGACTGTTTTTTCCTGAATGTTTAGTAGTGGTATAGTAAACCCTGTGGAACTTTGACTGCAATTCTTAAAGGAGGTACTATGCAATGGAGAGCATTATTTTGCCAGGAAATGAAAGAATTGGAGACCTGGATCCTGACTGCTCTGCCAAGCTACAGCACTGTCAGTTTTCAGTGGCTTGTGTTCTCTGCCCATCCTCTACTCGCTGCTCTTCGGTTCTAGTCTGTAATGGTGAACATGGCTATCTGGCAAATAGCATTCAGCACCAACAAACCCCACTGCCTACTGCTGTCCCCACAAGGAGTATCACTGTACTTAACATGAGAGAACTGCGGGCTCCAGTGCATGAAAAAAATGTCGTGATCATATTCAAGTCCCCTGACATTGTGAATGCACAGTAGATGTCAATTACCAGGCTCTGACCAACTTCAGAGTCACACCATACCTCTACCAGTTTCTAAAGCCTTTAATGCTGGAGAGCAGCTCTGTGGAAAAAGACCTGGGAGTCCTGGTGGACAACAGGATGCCCATGAGCCAGCAATGTGCCCTTGTGGCCAAGAAGGCTAATGGCATCCTGGGGTGCACTAAGAAGAATGTGACCAGCAGGTAGAGGGAGGTCATCCTCCCCCTCTGCTCTGCCCTGGGGAGGCCCCATCTGCAGCACTGGGTCCAGTTCTGGGCTCCCCAGTTCCAGAAGGACAGAGGGAACTGTTGGAGAGAGTGCAGCAGAGGACCACCAAGTTGATGAGGGGCCTGGAGAATCTCTGTGATGAGGAAAGGCTGAGGGACTTGGGTCTTTTTAGTCTGGAGAAGAGAAGGCTGAGGGGACATCTCATCAACACCTACAAAGACTTAAAGGGTGGATGTCAGGAGGATGGGGCCAGTCTCTTTTCAGTGGTGCCCAGTGAGAGGACAAGAGCAAACAGGTACAAACTTGAATATAAAAAGTTCCACCTAAACACGAGGAGGAATTTCTTTCCTGAGAGGGTAACAGAGCCCTGGCAGAGGCTACCCAGAGAGGTGGTAGAGTGTCTTGTCTCTGGACACATTCAAATCCCACCTGGACATGTTCCTGTGGGACCTGCTCTGGCAGGGGGGCTGGACTGGATGATCTCCAGAGGTCCCTTCCAACTCCAGAGCATTCTGTAATATCTATTGTAAGGGTCAAAACATTTTAGCAAAAAAAGCTCCGCTACTCTGTTTCTTTCCTGTGCTCTTGACTGATCTTACCTGGTGATTTTCACAATTATTTGACCTCTTAAAAAAAGAGCTGACTTAACTCAATACTCTGTGAAAAGAAAGTCAGATTTCAGTTCACTGCTTGAACCAAGTTCTGTGCAAGCATTTGGAAAAAAAGCTGTAAGATACTTGGCCAAATACTTATGAGCAAGAAAACAGAAGGTAGAGGCAAGAGTCAGCTGCTTCTGGATAATGCCCCTGGTTTTACAATTGGAAAACTTAATTTACAGGTAAAGCCAGACAGCTTCTATACCTGTGGGCAGTGGAATGCTGCAAAGCAGCAGAAAAGAACAGCTCTCCCCAATGTTTTCGTTTAATGACTTTGTATACTCCAGAAGAATATAACATTAACTGAAACTGCACTAATTTCTAGCCTTTTGTCACTGAACAAATGCCGGTTGAAGTAATCTCTCACACCAGTAAGTGGTGCTTCAAGAACCTGCTGAGCAACAATATTGGAAGAAAATCAGGATAAGCTGTTAACTTTGTTCTTTTCTGTAGAAAGCCTTGCCTTCCCTCACAAGATTAAATTCAGTTTATCTTTTCATTGTACCTTAAATCCGAAGTAAGGGGACTCCCTGAACAGATATTAAATGTAAATACGAAGTTCAGCAAGAGAGGCTAAAAGTAATTTTTACTGTACATAAAGATCCAAGCTTTTCTTTAGACCAAACTACTGAAACTTGCCTATTTTTGGAAAGCCTCTCTGATTTCAAAAAGGAAGAAAACTTTTATTTAACTCATGTTCTCCCTTAAAAAAAATAAATCATACAATAAGACAAGACTTTATTTCCTAACTTCATGGGAAAACAAAGCCACCTCAGAAAATAGGAGCAAACAACAGGAAATCCCTAAATGATTTTTCACTGGACTAAGCTGGGTTTTGTTTTCACTCTCCCCAAGGTAAATCCTTATTTCTGACATTCTCTTGGGGTTATTTTTTGAAGCAAAAAAAACCAAACACCAAACAAAACCAAAACCAAAAACCCCAAAACAATATACAAATATTTATTCTAGAAGTGCAAGAACAAGCATCACCAAACAAATGCACGCACACAGAAAAGAATAATTATTCTATAGCAGAATCAATCAGTATTCCATCTTTCTGGTTTGCAAATATCAGGTGCAGCAAAAAACGGCACCAAGTATAAGCTTACTGTGGGCAAGATTTTCTAGTCCTCCTGCTACTGCCTGCTGAGTTTTTAAAAAGCAGATGTAGCAGTGATGTGAATAAAAAGGGCAGACAAACATCAGTATGACCCACATCATTGCTCCTCAGCTGCTTAACCAGCTCTGAGCAGTAAAGAAGCAAACGTTCCTCAGACACCAGTGGAACCATTCTTAGTGCTCCTCAATCTGAACCACCCCTACAGCAACTAAAGCCCCTGCCAGTCCATCAAATGGACTGAAAAATGGGGGATTCTGATTAGATACCAGGAAGAAATTCTTTGCTGTGAGGGTGGTGAGACCCTGGAACAGGTTGCCCAGAGAAGCTGTGGCTGCCCCATCCCTGGAGGGGTTCAAGGCCAGACTGGAGGGGGCTTTGAGCAACCTGCTCGGGTGGGAGGTGTCCCTGCCCAGGGCAGGGGGGCTGGAACTCCATGATCTTTAAGGTCCCTTCAAACACTAACCATTCTAGGATTCTGTGAAATTTTGAAATTCAAAATAGCAGTGTAAAGTGTAGCAGCCCATTCCTCCCTGCAAACCAGATGCTTCATCACTAGACACATCAGACATCTCCGTGCAGTTCCCTAGTCAAGACCAACATGACACGGAGCTAAGTTTGAAGCTTGTTCACTACAACTTCATCAAACCTCACTGGCTGTCCCAAGGAACCACATTCTAATACCTTCACCTGACTGGTCTCTTCCCCAGACTGGTTGATCTAAACCAAAACAGTAAGATAAACCCAATGTCCCTCCAACTCCCTGGGTGACAGAACAGTTGTCCCTCAGAGCAAGGAACTACTTTTGCCCCTTATTACAAAACCAGTCTTTGATAATCATACGTTCTTCAACTGAAGACTCACAAGAAAGACTTAGCTTTAAAATACTCAACTCGTTTTTTTCTCAGCTCTCAGGTTGCAGTTGAACATGCACAGTGAAGGACAAGTGACAGCTCCTCCATTTTTATGCAGCTTGCTTTTAAAAACCCCAGGCTATACAACCACACCATGCAAGTTTGTGCATTCATGCTTCCAAGATTGTAGTAACTTCTAACCTACTGATCAAATCTAGTCAAATTAGAAGAACAAAAGTCTCAGAGATGTCCCTCCCACTGACGTGAAGGAGCCAGACAGGGGGAGAAGAGTGAAATTTCTTATTGAGGGAAATGAAATGTGAGCTTCTTGGACCTCTGAGAATCCACGTAAGACGTTACAGGAACCACAACCTGCAAAATCCAACCCTTCAAAATCGTATAATCTACTTTTCTCCTTACTTCCATATAGATTCTCACCTGATGAACAAAACCTGTACCAAAGTTCTGGTAAAGCAACGCTGAACGACCTCCCTGAAGGCATTCCAATGTATCCAACTCAAAGACTGGTGGCAAAGCTTTAGGGACCTGGGTTTCTTCAGAAGGTATTTTGACCAAGTGGCCAAAATATCAGTCTTACACATCTGTTTTGTTATTCTTGTTTTAAATCCATGCTTAGTAGCATCTAACATTGCCTTCTAACTTCTGCTTTTTTCCCTCCTACCTGTGCATGAGCCTTTTAAACGTTCACCTGCTAAGTGGACTCCTATGGCAAATTACAACATCATATAGATTAAGGAACGGCTGGATAAGTACTTTAAAGAAGGCAAATGCTGTGGAGTGTACTTGTCCATTTATGACAATATTTGAAATGCTGCTCCTCCATTGAAGTATTAATTTCTCTACACATAAGATCACTCTCCAGCATTAAACTATGACTGAAAAGAAACATTTCAATGTATAAATTAAAATGCGTTCATTTTCAAGTTTGGAGGAAATCGCTTATTCCCATAAAGGCACAATTTATCACTCTTCCAAAAAGGTTAGTAGAAGAAATTTTAAATTTAGGATACTATATACTGAAGAGATTCCAGTGTGATTACTCAAGCTTGTTTCAATTCTCTGCGTGCAAGAAAAACACCACCCACCCACCCAAGGCTGCTGTTAACAGTTTGTATTTCTAACTCTTCCATTTCAGAAACTACTGCTTACTTTCTACACGTTTTTTCCCATCTTTTTGTTATTCTAAAGCTTCTATCCTGGAAGAAGGACCATTTCCCAAGTTTGGTTGTCTGAAGTCACTCAGTTTGAACACCCAGGTTCAAATGCAGAAACAAGCCTTGCGATACGACGGTCGAAGCAAAGCGTCTGTAACGTAATCTTTTTTCCTGACACAAAGGAAATTAGTCTCTAACGGGAAAGATTCTTTCAGAAACTGCCTGTCTGGAAAGGAACAGGATCTATAATAAACCAGCAGCCCGCTCTAAGGCCGTATGACTCACAGAAGGAAGTTGAGCATTAGCACTTTTCCAAAACCGCAAGCGTGATCAAAAAGCAAAACAAGGGCCCAAATAAAAGCCAGGCTTGTATTGGCTTGGAAATTCCAAATGCGAGAGTTCTCTAACTAGTGCTAAGAATTATAAATTCTAATCTGTAACGAAAGAANCAAGCTAAAGAGACCCAACTCCCTCTGCCTTTCCTCTTACGGGATACTCTCCACTCTATCAACTTTTTGGCTCTGCCCTGGACTCTCTCCAGCAGTTCCCTGTCCTTCTTGAACTGAGGGCCACAGAACTGGACACAATATTCCAGATGGAGTCTCACCAGGGCAGAGTAGAGGGGGAGGAGAACCTCTCTCCACCTACTTGGTGGACAAGTACACTCCACCTTATACACCCCAGGATGCCATTGGCCTTCTTGGCCATGAGGGCATGGTGCTGCCTCATGGTCATCCTGCTGTCCACCAGGATCCCCAGGTCCCTTTCCCCTATGCTGCTCTCAACCGTGTCAGTTCCCAACTTATACTGGTACCTTACATACAGCAAAAGCAGTGCTGCACACAGAATATTTTGAACCTTTAAGGTTTTTTTGATATCAACTCACACTAAGTCACTGGAGCTCTGGTGCTAACTTCAGTTTAGTACACAAGTATCATCACGTGAAACTGTCACGCAGCTGCAGACTGGGAGTTCAACAATTGAACTTCAGGGCATGCCAGGCCTGAAAGCCAAATACCCAACCTGCACATACAGCTCAACGCCAAGGCTGACCCGAAGCATCTGAGTAATCCAGGCAGCAAAGTAATAATATCGGTGTCAACCACCTGATACCAAAATAAATACCAACTGCAATGCACACCGTGAACGCCAAGGCTGAAGACACAGCTGTGTTTGGCCATTGCAACCATAACCGGGTGAAAACACACAACAGTGATCGTTTGCACAAGTAAAACTAATTCACATTAAAAATTGGAAAGGGGGTAGAAAGAGGTGCACAAACTCAATGGAAATAAATTTAGATTTTTAAAAGATTTAATTTTTTCTACATCACTAGACAATCTTTCATCTTGAGGAAAACCTGAAAACTGGTGGAAGGATGCGTTTCATCTCCCACCATGAACATAGGTTTGAGCTCACTGGGAAATCTTAACATACAGGACAACCTTTTCAATACAGCAGATAGAAGATTCTAAATAAAAGGTTTCGTTTTAGAAGTTGCACAAACCTTTACATTGTATATAGCAATTAAAATTTTTACTTCATTTTTAAGGTGAAAAGTGCATTTGAGTAACCTACACGTGCCATACAAACTAGAGGGCAGGCAGTTGAGTGTGTGGAGATGGCTTTTGTTCAACCTCTTCACTAAACACCCAACAGCCTTCAGTGAATTTCTGTTTTACTTTAAAAGTATTCAGATTTTAGTTACTCTTTTCTTTTCAGTTAGTATTAAATCAAGTCATTTTGTTTACCTTTAGACAGAAATTATGGTTTATCCAAGATGACAAAATCCTTAAACAATGCTGATTTTAACGCAGATAGGAAAAGAATTGGCTGCAAGGGTGCAGAACAGAACACAAAATTACAAAAAGTTCCAAATTAAAATGAGAAAAAGAGCTTTCCTCTTTGCATTTTCCCCTGTCACTACCTGCCCACTCATGTTCAAAACAGCTACAACTTCTGCGTGCCACCAAGAGAGTAATTTTCTCATGGTTTTCATTACCAGAGAGAAAGACCAGGAGACAAAAAAGCAGCCAAACTACCTCAAAAAAAAGAACAACACACAAGGAGTTTGTACTGATCCTAATCCAAATACCCAAGATAAGCTTCCAAGTGCCTGTCCCCTGCACAGCACATCTCTTAGTAAGAAGAAACAACGGGAGCTTAACAGTAGCTGGATCTTGTCAAAATTTCCCTTCAGTTACAGTGTTCCTTCTCCAGCTCTCACAGGAGTGGCCTTGTAAGAAAACATTTTTATCATTCAAAAACCAACCTCATGAAGTTTACTACCGCCACGATTCCCTGACGCTCTCCCCCTGGAAACCTCTCCGTTGGTTTTTGTCCCAGAGTCAGAAGTCATTACAGAGTTGAAGGGCTCTAAACTGCAGAACCCTCCACCGTCTAGTTTTTGTGCTCTCCTGCTGCTCAGAGCAGTCACCAAACCCACTGAAGTGATGAAAGCCAAGGGCAAGTAGGCAAGAACTATGCAGGACTCGCATGGACCTGCCCACCTCCTGTCTCAACACCTCCCTCCTGCAATTACCTACAGCAAGGAAAACTGGGCGAGCTAAGAGAAACCACCACACGTTAAACAAAGCACACAGATGCTCTTCCACAACATGTTTTAACAGCAGGATTTGCTAAAGCCTACTCCTATTTTGTAGTATGTTGAGTGCAATGGTAAAATAAAACCAAATTGGAAGCACTGCAACCGATGGTTGTCTTGGTCAGCACCAGGAAGTGATTCTAAAATAATGCTGGCAACCTCCTTTTAATATATATATATTTTAGTTTTTAAAAACCCTATACATGGTCACTGCTCACTCATGGAAGAACAACAAAGTATCATGACAGATCTGAAAAAAAAAAGAAGATACGTTTTGATTCTGTATTAACAGGGAACTACTGATCAAGGACTATCATTAAATCAAAGCAGATTTCATATTCAGAAAGGCTAGCACGTAAGATCTCTATTTACAATAACTTTATTCACTAGAAGCAGTTAAGTTTAAAAGTTTACTCAATCCCTGAAGGTGGTGTTTTTTGTAATATTCCTTGATACCTGACAAATGTTTTCCTTGATACCTGACAAATGTTTTCCTTGATACCCAAAATGTTTTCCTTGATACCCAAAATGTTTTCAATGAAATTTCAGTGAGACAAAAAAAAGATAATAATCAGCTCTTAAAATACATTAAAATTTACTGAGAGAAATCAGAAAAAGTAATTATCTTTAACGTTAACAGCTAGGGATTCCCTAATATCCTTAAACCCAGCACTGACTGCACAGCCTATTTCCATTTAAATGAAAGGGGGGGACACACACACACATACTTCTCCCACTTCAGCTCAAACCAACTTCAATATTTTGGTGTCAGCTTCGATGCCACAGCTTTCCATGCCAGAACCTCTAATAGAAAAGAATACTTTAGCATATATGCAAGCCCAATGCAATCATTCCTGTTGAATCTACTTTTTTCACAATTAGATCTTCCTGAACAAAATCCTCCCTCCTAATTTAATAGGAAAAGTAGATGCTTACAGAACAGGAATTTATGTAAAAGAGGCAATGGTTGAAATAGAGCTCACAAGTCGGAGGACACCAGTGGGGACCAAGAGGATACAATTTCAGGCAAAGGGAAAAAAAACAAAAGCAGGAAAAGCCCAAACCATTTTTTTCTCATAAGTCTCCTAAAAAAATTTCTAGAAAAAGTATATAGCATCCAAGAGCTCCACAGGGATAACCATTAAAAATAAAAAAAGAAACCCAATAAAGCAGCAGGAAGCATGAACTTTTGGTAGGGATCAAACAGAAAACTTAACAAGACAGGTCTCTAGAACCAGAAGCAGGGCAATAATTTTTCTATCAACAGAGCCTGGCCATTAGCAGAAGAGGCAGGACTAGACCCAGCATAAAGCTCAAAGCAAGAGAAATTGTTATCAATTTTAATGGAGTTAAAGTCAACAGAAGCCACTATCAACACAGAGCAGAATGACATCCTGCCTAGAAATGGCATAGTGCTGCCAGGGACATCTGCAAGCACAGCCAGGAGCAGGAGCTCCTTCTTAGCTCTGTCCCCAACACACAGGGCTGGGTCACCACTCCTGAAACCAGTCAAATCCTGTACACATTTGCAATTAACTATATTAAGCCCAAAAGCACTCGGGGCTGGCACCACAAAACATGCCTCCTGTGATCAGATTTCATAATACCACCTGACTGCAGGTCAAAGCATCCTCCATGGGACGCTATAAATAGGAGCTACAACACAGACACATCAAAATAAGTTCACCTAATCTTTCTAAAGAAATTGTTCTTACTAAACTCAAAGATAGTAAGACACATGTCTTATTTTGTCACTCATATGTTCCTTAAATTAATTTACCTGCCTCCCCTGTGACAACTTGTTCTGTAACAGCTGGTTGCTGCTTTTAAGACTTGCAAGAACCAAAGTTCTTTCTACAACAAAATTTACACATCAAGCTGAGCCATAGCCAGGCCTCAGGAGCAGCTGCTACGAAGACTTAGCAAAGAAGAAAATCCAAATGTACTGCATCTTCTAGTGCTGTTTCTGATCCTCCTGGAGTGGAAAAGCAGGTACAGTAAGCCACAGTACTTTCTAAGTCACAAAAAGCAAAACAGCGATGTTTTTCTAGTAAGTTTGCTTCAAATACTATTAAAGACTCTCAGATGGCTCTCAGGCCATTATTTAATTTATTATTAAAGGCTCTCAGATGATCAAGTGAAACAATTGTTTGTAAGATAACTCTTAAGATTATTTTAAAACCTTCCAGTCAGAACTCTCTGAAACAATGCTTCAAGCTGTGAGACACCAAGTGCTCAGAACCAAAATATTTGCCATGTCTTCTTTAACGCTTTAATTTCTCTTTTCTTTCCAACACACAAACTAAAACTCAACTGTGAAATCATGAATGTCTCTGAAAAGAGGCTTTCCTATCAATCTGTGAAACTAGTTCTGCTTTGGTTTGCAATTCAGTATGCTACTGAATAGCATTCCATGCACACAAACAATATGCTACTAGCATTGAAATTACTGTCAAACACAGACTAACTCTTGAGAAAGTAATACGGAAAAGATGCGAACACTTCCCTAAGATAGAAATTAAAATGTTAGCCTTTACAGTACGGCATCAAGGGAGCAAAAAAACCCAAGTGAATGCAAACACAAGCCAAACAACCCCCACAAAAGAAAACCTGCAATTTATCAAAGAAAAATCCATCTCTACTACAAATTGCACACCTTTCAAAAACCCAAGACTTGTCAACCACTTCTAGCCTAAAGCCACTTTCCTAGATTCATATATCAAACTTATTCAAATCAACATCAAAATTCTCAAGTCTCATCACCCTAGAAATCCACCCACTTGTATTTATTAGCCTTAAGGGCTCCCAAGTTCAAGCCTTAAGAGTTCCCAAATTCAATCCACTCAACACCTGACGACAGACGCTGCCTTCGGAAATCCACGTATCCAGGAACTTGTGCAAATGTTTTAAGCTGATAAGAAACAAAGAAAGCAACCCCCCTCCAGGCGCAGGAGGCTGTTAGGTGGACAAAGTGCTGGGAATTATTTTGTTCTTTCTGTGTATTTAGAATTAATGTAACAGCTAAAGCAAATTGTAAAAGCAGAGTGCACAAAGCGCACGCAGCCATCTGGACAAAAGCCACATGAATTCCAAATGTAGTTCAGATTCTTTGGCGTCAACACCATACTACTGGTTAACATCTTTACAAGTTCTGCTCCTCTTGCAGCAAGAGCACTTCACTAACACTTTAGAAAGTGTTGATTTTCTACAAAACCTCTCAAGATGAGGCGTGGGTCTGGAAGTTTTAAAGGCAACGGTATGTCTGAGGTCACCTCACAATTCAGACTTCAGGTCACAGCATGAGACAAAGCAGATAGTGGTGACCAGTGCCAGGGGACAGCCTGACAAGGAGCCCACTTGCTCCATCTTGGCACTCAAAGCTGCAGTTCCACATACAGTTATTTTGCCTTTATTATTGCAGAAAATGATGCTTCCCACTCCTGCCTTTCTACCCAGCGCTGGTTCTACGGTACACAACTCTGTAGAACCCACTGAGGAACTTGCATTCCTGAAAAATCCCTGACAACAACAACAACAACAAAAAAGTAAAAACACCCAAGCAAGCTGCCCAGATCAGTTCACAGCACAACACAACCCGAGGGAGCTGCCCAGTTCAGTTCACAGCCCAACACAACCCGAGGGAGCTGCCCAGTTCAGTTCACAACACAATATCAAGTGCAAAAAGCTCCTCTTCTTTCAGCAACGATGTTTTTCTCTTAAACTTAGTACACTTTCAGCATATACTGAACTACAGCTTTAGCAGTCCATAGTATGGGCTGCTGGCTTTAGAAGACAGTTGAAGGTGGGTTTTGTTTTCTCTTCTCTCTGTAATTAGGTGCCACTTCTTCCAGACACTAAGCCTGCACGTTTCTATCAGTGCTTTCCTGTTATGGAATTGCTCTGTAGTTTCTCAGTGTTAACAAGACATCTGCTTGCAAATAATTATTTAGATTATTCAATCACACTTATTCTGTAATATCATTAAAAAGAGAAGATCTATTTTACTTATTTTTGTCAACTCATCTCGCCTTGCTATCTGTAGGATTACTCCTGTAAGTTGACCCAGCCAGAAGCTTCCTCCCTGTGCTTGCCATCTGGTGACTACTTTTTATGAAAACGCTTCTCTTTCGGCACATTTTGAAGACAATTATTGCAGTCATTTAATGAATGTGCAATTATCTTCAGAAAAATGATATTCTTAAATGATAATAATCATTACATCAGCAAGTACTTTGTTTTAAAGGGAACACACACACAAAGAGTCGGACAGCCCATTTGTTTGACAAGTGACAAAGGTTGAAGGAGACTTAAGAGAAGCACCAGCTATAGCAAAAAAGATTCAAAAAAAAAGAACCATGAAACAATTTAACTCTACCCAAACAGAGATGGAAATTACTAAGAAGCTCTTAAAGCCTTTAAAACAGTAAAGCAGAGAATCCAGCGCATTTTCCCTGTTCTTAAAAGTTCAGCAATTTTTGTCTTTCCCTACTTTACAGCTGCATTTTGAAAGGAAAAACAAGGCAAATGAAAAATGGAGAAATTAAAAATTATAATAAATATTCATCAGTAGATGTTACAAACTGATCTCACAAATGTACACTTCCTTTCCCCAACCTATGCAATTTGTGGCTTTTTAAAAGAAAGAAAGTGTATTAAAAGCTTACATAAAACTTAGATAAAATATATACAAAGGAAATGCTTCACACACATTCAACTATAAATAAAGCTATCAAAATATTGCTATCTTCAGTGATGAATAGATCCTTGGCAAAAAGCCACAGATTGATAATGAAAACATATTATATACAGCTAGAGTTTAAAAGACTTGGTTCACTGCAGGAACTGAACTGCCAGGGCTCAGGGATGTTCCTCTCCTTACCTCTGCATTTGACACGGCCTCATCACTTCCACTCCCCACTATTTGTACAGGCCTTTCTGAAAATAATGGAAAGAAAGCCAAAAAAAGCTGGAAAATACGGTACAAAGAAGACCAGTGGAAGGATTACTTTCATTACTAGTACGTACAGGATAACCCTATTAGGTACTGGGAGAAGACAACTGAATTCTGCTGCCTCACTGTGGCAGAGAACTTATTAAGCTCCTACAAGAAAGGTGAAAATTGTTCTTGAAGCACAGAGGACTAAATCCCCAGTGTACAACTCCTAGAAACCTTTAAAAGGAAGCTTCAGGCAAAGATTTACACCTGTTAATATGCCACCTCTAACACTAGCCATAAGAAAAAGGTACAGGCAGTAGATATATTTAACAGGAGCTATACCAACACTACTGAGTGTGTTTTAGGAAGAAGAATGAGGTTTTGGGGCACTTCTGGTTTGGAGGTTGATTTTTTGGAGGGTGTGGTTTTTTACATCTCGAGAATACAAGTTAAACTTTTTAATGCCCTGCCCCCAAACACAGAAGCTGTCTGGAGCAAATGTCTGGATTTCAGTTTTCAGATGATGCAAAGTAGGGTAGATTTTAAGATGTATTTTATTATGCTCAGTCCCACTGAAAACTATTTGCTGCTTCACAAGCAATATTTCCATATACCAGTATCATATTTTACTACTGTAACACCACTTAGGAGCCATATCTTATAAACTTCCTATGCAAAATAACCAGTCTTTTCTACAAAGAATTTATGTATAACATGATTAATTCATTACTTTAAAAGATTTCTCATTACAGGCTCACTTAAAGTATACAGAAGGTAAGAAATACACTCTGACAAATACTGTATTTTTGTCTTTTATACAGTTTAAATAACTGCAACAACATTCTGGTCGAGGGAGGTGATTCTACCCCTCTACTCTGTTCTCGTGAGACCCCACCTGCAGTACTGTGTCCAGCTCTGGTGTACACAGCACAGGAAGGACATGGACCTGTTGAAACAGGTTCAGCAGAGGGCCATGAAGATGCTCAGGGGGCTAGAGCACCTCTGCTATGGAGACAGGCTGAGAGCTGGGGTTGTTCAGCCCAGAGAAGGCTTTGGGGAGACCTTAGAGCAGCCTTCCAGTACCTGAGTTACAGGAGGGGATGGGGAAGGACTCTTGATCAGGGAGTGGAGTGACCAGATGAGGGGTAATGGTTTTAAATTGGGAAAGGGGAGATTCAGATTAGATACCAGAAAGAAATTCTTTGCTGTGAGGGAGGTGAGACAGGTTGCCCAGAGAAGCTGTGGCTGCTCCATTCCTGGAGAGGTTCAAGGCCAGGCTGGATGGAGCTTGGAGCAACCTGCTGTGGTGGGAGGTGTCCCTGCCCAGTGCAGGGGGCTGGCATTAGATGATCTTTAATGTCCCTTCCAACTCTAACCATTCTATGATTCTATCAAGTAATTGGCTTGTTGTACCTACCATAACTAGTCAAAAAAACACATTGCTGCTTACTGTGTATTTCTGTCATAAAAATCTCACCAAGCAATATTTCATATACAGGTAGAAGAGTGATCAATGGCAGAGTAAGAGGTTTCTGAGGAGAATAATTCCAGGGATAGTTGTCTCCAACCAATTTAGGGTTGATAGAAGAGGGAGGCATCTGCCCACAGAGCCAGGGCGAAAGGCCTGTGACTACTCAGGATGTGCATTTCAGCAGCACATTAGCCTGGACTTC
Source organism: Jacana jacana (assembly GCA_013400555.1). Taxonomy (NCBI): domain Eukaryota; kingdom Metazoa; phylum Chordata; class Aves; order Charadriiformes; family Jacanidae; genus Jacana; species Jacana jacana. Next base: position 53,715 of record VZTM01009694.1, on the reverse strand, counting down.
GATCAGGTGAAGCTCAGTCCCCCCTCTGATGACACCCTCACCTATGAGGTTATGCCATTCTGATGTATCCAGATGTCCCAGGGTACGACCACGACCAAGTGATTATCTACAACAACCAGGCTTGCTTTGCTAAACTTTCAACAAGGGTCAGACAAATTCTCTCCAAAAATGCAGTGTCCTTTGGTGCTATAAAACAAATGGTAGGAAAGCTCATGCTCGCAGCATAAAGCACTTGCACATTTCAATGCAGCTTTAGAAACACAAAAAAAAAAATAAAAAAAAAGAAGAAAACTCAGCCTGAATATCCTGAATTATCAAGTTAGGTGCCAAATTTTTAGTCACAAAAGGGAAACAAGATTCACCTGATGTAAGAACTCAGACTCACACCTGGTCCTATAGCACTTCAGATAATGAATGGATTATTATTTTCCTGTGTGATCTGAGTGATTCTGTGTTCATGTGTGTAGCCAGAAGACATTAAAAAGCTTATTCCAAAATAAAGTACACACTGAGATGGTTGTAAATTTCTCTTAGGACAGTTTATACTTCAGATGATCTTTCCAACTTCCTTTTTCTTCTGAACATGCAGAGACGAATGCTGAACTCTGTCTTTCTGTCGTCTTTTTTCAGCTTTATGAAAAGCAAATAGATTATTTAGCTTTAGTGAACTCAAAACAGTTTTAAGTGGAGTTAAAACTATCAGGAGCGTTACATTAGTCAAAGCTGAGGCTACATTAATCTTCAGTGCCTTTCTCCACTTTGCTTTCTGTCCTCAAACTCTGATGAAAAATGCATGATGTAAAATTAAGAGGCACAATTTATTTACAATTATAATCTAATTACAGCAGGCATAGAAAGGGTAACAGCAGCATAAGACACATTCTAGCTTATTTTTAATTCTACAGTGTTATTACACTGAATAGATTCTATTAATTTCTAAATTAATTTCTATCAAAAGAATAGCTGTACAGTAAAATGTGATGAGCATGCTTGCTTTCAAATAATGAAACAACAAGTATTTAACATTCTTTCTTAGTTTTAAGTAACTTCAGCATAACTGTATTTAAAGATCTTTGCTTGGGTAACGTTGGGCCCATTCCAATAGTGACAGTTCATTAACTATTTATTGAAATAAAATGTTTTCCTTTCCAAAAAAGCCTCAATCATCATCAGACTGATGAAAATAATTAAATCCACCAGTAATGACTTCTTTAACATGTGCAATCATCAGTAGCACACATTGTCTTGTTAAACAATGTACGTTTCACCTTAACATATGGAAGTTATCAAAATCTCTTCCCACCTTCTAGCCTAAAACTAACCAGTTTCAGTAAAATCAATACTCCCTCCCTGTCCCTTACCCCACCTCCTCCCTCTCTGGTTCAACTGCACGTAGTTGGGAAAAGCCAGAACAGAACAAACTCATCTCAAACTTTAAATTCTACAAAGCAATCAAAGAATCAAAGCGAGAGCTAGAACCAAAACCCCCTTCTTAGAATTGTAATCAGATAAAAGACAGATGTGAAACACTTCAGTAATTGCTGTCCTTTCCTCTTACTGTTCATATTGCACACACTGCTGATTTAGAGACTTGTACCTCCTTTGCCTCTGTGCCTCCCCCATCACTACATTCCTCGCAATAATTTGACAGCTACCGCTCCACCACCAGTTTCTGAAGGAAACATTAAACATCTGTCCGATTAGATTAACTCAAGGTCAGAATCAACTTTGTACAATTCATTGCATACCCCGAAATAATAAAAACCAAACCAAGCAGTTTTATGACTGTCTTCCCTCTGTTTCATCTCAAAGTTCCAGGGGAAAAACGTAAAAACCGTTTAAAAGCTGTAAAGTCGCTTTGTTTTCACACCACGAGAAAAACCAAAACCAAACCCTCCAAAACTTAAAACACTCTCCACAGGCCTTAGAACTTTCCCTCTGTTCCTACTGACTAAATGAACTGCGAAAACTGATGTCAAGGAGATCGAAACAAGTCTTGAAAGGTTCTGATGTATGCACCAGGAAAGTCACAGCCCCCACAGAGTTTTATGAGACCTACTTTTCACCGCCTGGCTTGTATCCCACCTGCTCCTCACAAACGATACTAATCCCTGGATTTCTCCCCACCCACACTTTTCCTGGAATCTGCTTCCTCCTTCCCCTGGGCCTGCTCAAGGGAGACCACCAGTCTGGACGCTGTGGTTCCCAGCTCGGGGTTCTGCCGCTGCGTCTGCTGGCAGGGAGGCCAGGCGCTGCTCTGCCTGCAGGACCGTACACAGCCATAAACACCATCACCTCTCCCTCGTAGCTACCATACCGCCGTGTCTTTAGGTCACCCAGATAACTGACAAGAGTAGCTAACTTAGGCCATGCCCTCTTCTTCCTCCTCCCTGGCCTAAAATGTAAGAAATGTTTGTCAAAGGCAACAGATTGCATTGACTGCATCAGACAGTTGATCCAGCTAATCTCAAATGCGCAGCCACCTACCTCTTCTAGTAACCTCTCACCAAGGTTTGCAGGCAAAGTTTCATTATGGGGAAGGGAAAATGACAGGCTCCACAAACATCAGCAGAAGTTGTAATGGAGAAGCAATCTACTGAACCACCATCAAAGATTAAATGTGTTAAACCCTTATCTCTACACTGATGACATAAGATTAACGGGGGGAGAGAGGTGTTACGCTGCCTCCTTCGCAGCCCTGTGTCCTACAAAGTAGACAAGAGTCAGTGATTACGTTCCTTTCCTTCCTGTTTTTGGTTTGTTTGGTTTATTTCCCCCCACAGTAAGACACCCTTCTATATATTGCCAGGTAAAACAGATTTTCAGTAGCAAGAACATGGAGAAGTAAACAGTTGTTACACCCTTTTTGAAGCTCTCTGCATGTATAGCTTCGATGGTAGACTTGCCTCTATTTTGAAATGCATAGGCTGAACATTAGAAGGTACTTATACTCCCTCTCCTTTCCCAATTACAAGCTAAATTCCTACTCAGATTTAAAACACGAATTTGAAATAAAAATTTGTACTTTCACAGTTCATGTGTACACGGATTTCATCCTCACCATGTTGGGAACCCCAGGTAACCAGCAATGGTGGCTGGAGACGCGCATTTATTATATAAAAGCTGCAGCTCCTTCTGCCAAACCATCTAATTGAAGAAATTTCAGTCCCTTCTATCAAATCAAATTTGGGCAGAAAGCTACTAAGCAGTGCCAAACTGTCATAATTTTAAGGTATTAAGGTACAGGTAATGCCCTCACTGATACCACTCTTCAAGCATTGACAAGGAAGGCCTCTAAACCGGTCTCCAAAACTACAACAAGAACTTCAAAAGCTGATAACTTTTCAAAGCTGAAAGAATATTTATTTGTGCCTTTGGTTATTATAGTTTCTCCTATATACAAGATGTTTTTCTTTTGATTTAGGATTTTTTTTAACTGAAAAATCTGCAATAATCTCACATATACTGAGGTTTGGAGAAGCTGTAATAAAGACATGATTCTGCTGGTTACAGTATTACTTGCCCTATTTTGTTTGGTTTTGAAAAGCTTAGCTGCTCTCTTAAGAGCCCAAAGCAATTCAGAAGCAGCAGTCTGTATTTCAACTTATTGAGACTTACACACTTCCTACAAAAGAGAAGAGGATGATAAAATGAAGATAAAGGTTAGCATTGAAAAAAACAAAACAACAAAATCAAAGCACTTAATAGCTCAATTAAAACTATTTGAAAATTCACAGCGTAACGTGAAAGCACTCCTAAGAAACAGGCTGAAGGACTGTCTTTCTGAACCCCTCAAGGCTCACACAGTTGTCATTTCCCTCAGCTAATCTGAAACCCGCTCTTGTGTACCACTGAAAAATGACAGTGTAATGTTTATGCCATCCTGCCCTCCACGCAGAGGACACAACGCTTCACTACTTGCAGTGGATGTGCACAGTACACCAGAACAACTGCAGAGGTTTTGTGTCTTATTTTGTTTAGCCAAATGTAACAAACTCAAAGATAGCCACAGCCTTTTGTATGTTTTCTGCTACTATTAATCTTATCAAAACCAAAACATTTGTATTTTTAGGCAATGAGCATGACCGCAAAGACACCAAGCAAAGGACCGAGTAACAACAAAATCAGTGCAATACTTGCAAGAAATCAGGCACACAAGCCATAGGAAAACTCTTAAAATATCTTGCTCTAAGTACTTTAGAAGACAGTAAGTCATAAGATTTGCACGGAAATCATAAACCAACCAATTTTCTCTGCCGCACTTGGGACATATAAGCAGCAGAAGGACCAGCACCTTTTTCTCTGATAAAATACTTCAGGTCATTATAAACCTTCTTTTCTATAACGGTAAGAAAGCAACACGAGAAATCCAGGTCTGCATCAACAGACACTTTCGGGTTTTTTCCCTAAACTAGCAGTTACTTAAGACTTCTTCAGGGTCAAATACCAAGAGCTCAGATACTTCACTTATCCCGCTTCAACACAAGCACCAGTCACTGTTCTTCATTTCAGCAGATCAACTGACTCAAACAGCTCAAACCCTCACCCCCCACATCCCTACATACCTGTCCTTGTAAGGTTACACGGCTTCTGTCTTGCAGGTGGTGATGAGAAACTGAAGAATGCCAAGGATGGACCTGACTCTGAGACTGGGCCCGAACAAGATCAGAGGACTGCGTTACTTGTGGTGGTGTGATATGATGTTCCAGGTCATGATCTAAAACGTGGCTTGTGCTATCCTGAACGAACGCAGAATCATCAAACTGTGGCAGAAGGTCTTCCTGAAGGAGGTCATCTGGGTCAAGCCCTGTAAATGGTTCGCTATGAGTCTCCACTTGATGAAGTAAGTTATCATCTAACGACGTGAAACCGTTGCTTTCAATAGGGTCGGCGAAATGGCTTATCTGAGAAGCAGAACCAGCAGAAGCTGGAAAATTAATATTCACAGGAGAGAGTTTTGAACTACTAAAGTTGCCCTGAGGATGCGCAGAGTGCAACATCTGAAAACTATTTGAATTCAAAGGTGTGTTAGGATTCAACATGTGCTCGGTTGTTTCTTGCTTGGTCCCTGTTTGAGACGTAAAGGCATCGCTTCCAGTGAAGTCAGAGATAGAGTGCGTCTGCTGGCTAGCAGAAAGGGCTGTTGTAGGCTGAAGAAGGCTGGTTGGAGAAATGTGGTTATTAGAGTAAGAATAAGGAGATGAAAATTGTTGGCTGTTGTTGACAGAACACGGAGTAATAGTTGGGGACTGTCCATCAAAATTTCCTTCTTGATTCCCACAAAAATGTATTGAAGCACTTGCAGTTTGAGAAAACTGCTGGACAGACAGAGGCTGCTGTGAAGTTGATGGATTAGAAACCGGAGGTGGGTGGCTAACACTGACTCTGTGAGAAGTAGACACATTAACTTCCATGAAGTCTTTTGGCTGACTCAGAGCATCTTGCCCCGTGTTGTTTCTGCTTTGTTGGGAGCGGAGCGAGGCACACTGATGCTGCGGTTCATTAGCCTGAAATAAGGCAAAGTCATGGTGTGCTACAAAGCTTTTGTTTTGCTGCATAGACTGAGAATGTCCTTGGTGAAAGGGGGACCCATTTTGATTCGAAACAGTTGTGGTAGTTTGGTGACCCCACATAGGGCTACCATCGGCCACATCTGGAAACATCCCATTAGACTGGTTTTGCGGATGAATTGGTGAACAATTGAATTGAGAGTGTGGTGATAAGACGTTGTCAGCTGAGCTATTAAAAGACTGATTTACCGAGTGAAGTTTCAGTGAATCATACTGATTCAGCTGATCAAACTCACTCATCTTTTGTGGATTTTGAGCATCTTGCACATGGTTCAGTGAGTCTATGTGCAAAGGTTCAAATTCTGCACCCAAATTCAATTCATCAACAAGTGAAACAGGTCCAGGTTGAACAAAGGCATCATCTGACAAACCTTCTAAGGTCTCACTAAAAAGATTGGCATCATCGAAAAAATCCATCATAGGATCAGTCATCTTGATAGATCTGTGCTGCTTTTTCTCTCAACTCCAAATGGAGTCAATTTGGACTCCCCGCAGTGAACAGCAACAAATGACATCCAGCGGTCACCACCTTATCCAAGGCATGCCAACATCCATTAGTGCTTCTGAGGAAACGTTTGTCTTAAAGTGTTAAAGCATCCTATAGGAGGGGAAAAAGAAAAAGAGAAAAATTACTTTCATTACTCTCCTCGTCACTCTCTCCCTTCCCCAACACTTCTATGGAATTTTGGTACTTCCTTCCTAACTTTGCAGTTTAGTTAAAAGCACAAACCAATTCTTTTTGCTTGTACCTGCTGCCCTGTGCAGCATTTAAATTATGTACGGCACAGGAATGTTAACTAATAGTTGATGTTTTAAATGTAATGGTTTCAATTTCTCTATTCAGTTGGCACTATTGCCTAAGCATAATGTTAGGTTCTCCTTTGCCACTTTCATTAAAACCAGCAAATCGTAAGACAACTGTGGTTTTCAGTAGCCCAGTGTTAAAATTTGTTTGTAGAAAGTTATCATATAATACAGAAAACACACACAGCAATTCTGCCTGTTTAAACTAAGAACTGGAGAGGTTATAAACTGCATTAAAAATAAAGCTACCTTGACTTCAGTAGGAAAAGCTGAGATGCTGTTTCTTCTATTTAACTTAGATTAAGTAAGATTCTGAAAAACTCTGTCTCACTTTAAAGACATACTAGGACTCTTATTTATAGGAAAGACAAGAGGGTGAATGAGTGTGATGCAGTCAAAGATAAACACAGGAAAAGAACTACTTTTGGTTAGCCAACAATTTACACACTTACCTAGTTTTGAAACACAAGTTGTTTTATTCATAGAACCACTGAGCAATCCCCAGTTAATCAGAGTTTGCAATCAGGGATTTCAGGTGAGGGGAGCTTAGTTTAATTTTAGCCTAAAAACTGACACTTGTAGTGTAATCAAACAAAATGGGAAATGAATGAAAATGTGTCTCTCCGATAATTTCCCTTACCAGATATCAACTGGTAAACCTCTAGAATAGAGGAGCAATCACTTTAAATGTGTATCCTCATGGAGTACTTATCCCTTTATCCTGTCAATACATACATCTAATTACTATAAAGAAAAAAGGAAAGAAACCAGCCACCTGACCCTACTACTAAAGCTCACCTTCACACTCTCCTCCTCCACTTCAATTCCAATTCTTCGTTAATGAATTCTCTTGAGAATAAAATAAGTATAGGATCCTTCCAGAAATGGACACCATGGAAATGTGAAATACTCTCTTATGGTCAAGGTTCATGTTGAACCAATTAAGTACAAAATAGCCTTTGACAAGCTGATGAAAACGTGTTCTGCTTATACTCGTAGTCCAATGGAAGTGTTGCGACCCCAGTCAGAATAAAGCCTCACCTAAATAAATAAACCTCATTGAGAATTTGGTTTTATAAAAGAAAAAAGAGACAGATGGATCCTGTATCACACTGAAAGACACCAATTGGTGACATCTATCTAGTATGAATTGGTATGAGTGTTAATTACTTCAAGTAGAAAGAAGCAGCATGCTATTAAAAAGGCACAGAAGCTTAGGAAGCTGACAGCTCAGCACAGCAAAGTACCTGGGGATTCCAGATGATGCACTGCTTAAAGTTAGGACTTCCTGAGGTCCCAAGTTAAAGGAAGCACTACAATAAATTAACCACATTATCATTTAACACTGATTAAGTTGTCTACTTATAACTAAACACAACAGAACAATTTTCCCAGTATCAAACACCTTCCAATAGTTGATAAACCAACACCAGGATCCGGGTAAATGATGCCACATGGGTTTAAGCTTTTGTAGCACTTCTAATATAATCATGTCCCATCTTAAGATATTTGAACTCAAATGATAAGTTGGGGAAGAGCTATTTTAGCTTTGAGAAGAGAACCAAGTCAGATTAAATAGAAGGAAAGAATATCGTAGACACAGAACAAATGATCTAACTAAAGAAACCTTCATCTGGGGAACATAGATGGAAATTACAGTAGCCATGTGTAAAATGTCATGTTCCAGGCTATGAAGGACTCTACTGTAAAAAAAGAAAAAAACAACCCAAATTTGAAGCCTGTATTGATAAGGGTTTACATACTGAGAGAATAAATAGCTCAGCAGAGTGCACATAGCTCTCTGGTTACGTCCAGAGATAAACTATACTGCACTGTGATAGGACGGCTATTCACTGTGCACCAACATGAAAAAACATAGGGATTTCTTCCATCTATAGCAATGTAGTTACAATACGTGTGTATTTTTTAAAATGCTGTTTGTTTGGTTTTACATAGGATGAGTGACACATTGTCCAGCTATTCTATTGTAATTAACTACTACACATGCTCTTCAGTTTATCTACATAGTAGCCTAGAACTCTCAAATGAGACTAAAACAACCCCACATTGAAAAAACATGTACCAGACAATCTCTTCATGTTTTCTTGACTATTGTGTATCTTTATAGTAAAAAATGGGACACGGACACACACACCCCCCCCATGCTTAACAGCTGGCATCACCACAGTTACAATACTGGAACTCAGAGCTTGCCTCACAGAAACTTCCATCTTTGCTCAAAAGCCAAGAAACACTTTTTATCTTGGTTTTTCCTACTGTCTTTCAGCATGAGGGAAGAAAAGGGAGGAAAAAAAAGAGACAAATAATACAAACTCTCTTTTTAAAATGCAAAGGAGTTATAAAACAACTCTCAGTAGGTATAAAAAGGAAATGTAACCTGAAGATCTCTGCTTTGCTTCAAGGATCTGAGTGAGTTGGATAGCACAGACGAGCTTCCAAACTGAGAAACCTGAAGGCTCGGTACATGAGAAACCTCTCCTAGGCTCATTAGACCAATGTACTTTTATTAGGCAGAAAGCTTCCCTGTGAAGAGGAGATCATGAATTGGAATTGATAAAACAACCCAAACCTCTTGGAAAGGATACCACTACAGATAGCCCAAGCAGAACTCAAGCAAAATCACTTTAGGTTTTTTGACCAGAGAGGTACTTTAACCTCTAGGCTTTTTCTTCAGTGCCTACAAAAAAGCCCAAACACTGGGTTTTCAGCCCGAAGAGTAGCACATTGCAGAAACTCAAGGATATTGATTTGGAGAAACCAGCCTTTCACACAAAGTCATCTACCAGATTTACTGAGTGACTGTTCTGTTTGTTTCTCTCAGTTGTACTTAAATACAAAACCATTAGATGCTCAGCTTACAAATTGTGAATACATATGAAGGCAAATTGTGAGGCATTTCTGCATTTAACTGGCATACAAGCACTATTTTCCTGTCCCTTCCCTGAAAAACACCTACCTCCTCACACTTAACGCACTGAAACAAAAAAGTTCTCATAGGAAAACTTTTTACATGCTTTCTGTAAGGGATCCCCATATTCTTACTCCCTCTTACATAGAAAATGATAGCAGCTACAATTATATTTTACCACTCTTTTATCCAGCCTCCTCCTTTCCCCACCAGATCTGTGGTATCAATTCAATTCAAACTGTGGAGACACTTTTCCCTTCAACCAGCAGAAAAACGTTCAAGGAAACAAACATTTTGAAGACTTTCATCTCCTGGACTTGAAAACTACAAGTTTAGCAATGTCATTTTATAGTACCAGTTCCAAAATACTTCTCATGGAGTAGAAGCTCCCATTGGAGCTGCATTTTAATCATAATGGGGAAACTGGAATCCCTACTCAATAAAGCAAACTATAGTAAAAGAAGCAGAATGTGTTAAAAAAAGAATAAAGAGAGGAAAAAGAGGTCTTCCTTAAAGAGGCATATTTTTGCTTTGTCAAAACACTGTAATGATAAGTAATTCCATTTCACAGGAATCTAACGTTAAGTGATCTATTTTAAATTAAAGATTTAAACCGAAGTATTAGAACAGGAGCAATGGTATTAAAATAGATGGTATGAGTCCAAGTGAATGAAAAAATACTAACTTTTGCATAACTCATGTTTTCCATTTAAAAAAAACAAACAATGCTGTTTCCTGTATGGTCTAAAACCTTTTCCACTACAAACAGAATATAAACCAGTGCATTACTGTCGTTCCTCTTAATCTGCAAAAGCAGCTCTCGTGTACTACTCCTGCAATTCTATCTTCTTTAAACTTGAAGATCTTTTTCACATTTTACTGATTCTGTTCAAAACCACCTAGAAATGAAACCGGCTACACTCAGCCCAGGTTGTTTCCATACCTGAAGTGTGTGTGTAAGCCAATCAATACCAGAGCTGGGTTAGGGAACTTCTCGCAAAGCCTGTGTGTGTGTTGGGGCAGTGTGTGTGGGGGGGAAGCGGGGCAGGAAGAAGTCATCAGAGTTTAATAACAACCCTTTATTCTCGTTAGAAGGAAAGATGACAACAGAATTTTACAGTATGTTAGAGTGGGGTAGATCCGAGTTGTAAAAAGACAAGCTGGAGTTACAGACCCAAGCAAGAGCAGAAACCAAGGGATATGTTACAAGATTTAAAGGCCTGAAGAAAAGGAAATGTAGATTTCTTTTACAGAATACATCAAAAAAGAATGAACACATAAGAAAACAGAATCAAATGAGAATATCCAACTTTGCTTTGAAAAAAAATGACGTGGGAGTAGCAGTAAAATACAAGATAATGAAAACTCCTGAGGTGTTTAATTTCATTAATTGCATTGTTGATTACTTTTGATGAAGTGACAACAGAAAACAAGCTACTCTAGTCATAAGCAAGTAAATCAGGTAGATTCAACACATAACCATGACATCCACACTTCTAGACCTTGATAGACTAAGTACCACTCCTCCAATGACTGCTGTGTGCCAGTATGCCAGTACCACAGCTGGGAGCAAGTGGCTGCCTTGGATGGCCATTTTTCCCAGCTCTCTAGAATAATAGCAGAAGCGAACTCAGAAGGAAGCCAGGGACGAGTCAGTAGGCAGGAGGAAATAAAACTGAAGTCATAAAAGCGTGATATCACAGAAATCCAGACTACAGGTAAAGGACACAGAAGGGGTGAACACAGAGTCATAGCCAGGGAAGGTTTACATCATACAGAGGCAAAGTGGTTCTTTTTTTTTTTTTTGGGGGGGGG
>VZTM01009694.1:30972-42583 GCA_013400555.1 Jacana jacana | reverse complement strand
TTTTTTGTGGGGGGGGGGGGGGGGGGGCGAGGATAGCAAGGCACCCAGGCATAACAGACTTGCTTCCAAACAGGAAATCTGCCAGAAGGTCTGAAAAAAATCATTGTATTTGCTAAGTTTTATATAGCATGCAATGATATGACAGGTTTGTGGCTTGGTATGATTTGCCTATCTATTAGCAGATGGAACACTGTGTCACAAAAGGCAGACACCACAGCGTGTTAAAAAACAGATAGTCAAGAAACTGATCACTTCTGCAAAATATTCAGAAATGACAGAGACATTCCCTCCCCAATGCTAAAAATAAAACACAATTACACTATCATTATTTGTCAGATTTAATCATAACTACAGCTTTGGCCGAGTTAAAGCTTCAGTAAATTAAATCACACAGAAGCTACTTCCCTCCCTGATGTGCCAATAAAACGATATTCTATTACGGATTTAAAGATCAATGCACATATTAAACTTAAAATGCACAAAGGGGCAGCACATGTTCCCTCAAAATCTCAGAAACGCAGAAGATTAAAAAAAAACACGTTTAGATATTTAGTAGAGATGAACTCTTTTATTCCCAAGCAAAGGGAGAAGTAAGTCTTTGTACAAGAGTGCCACGGTATCTGTAGCTAAATAAGGATTGAAGATGCATTTTCTCTTATCACTAAAATGAAGAAATAATTTGTTTGGGTAGCCTGTTTCATTAAATAAAATCCCACACATCCAGTTACATAGCTAAATATGCATTATTTTATTTTAAAATTGCTTTTCATTGATAAGCACTTATAATTATTTTTGAGTAACGAGCCATCCTTTCAGTAAACTCATACCCTCGACATGCTGCTTTCCTTTAGAATTCTGTTCTGCTACAGAGTTCACAGACACCCTGCTAAACACTCAGAAGATAACTCAAGCACCTTGTACTCCAATTGGAAGATTAGGAAGAGAAAGATTTGAAACTGATAGTCCTAAATTAAGTTCTCAGAACAGGTTCCAGTCCATGGCTGTAGTTCCAGCTCTGAGTAAGAACATGAGACTGGAGCAAACTGGCTTGTGTGTGCTTGTCTTAATAACCCAGACTAGTCTGTTCTCGTACCTACACTGCTTTTGCTCGCACCAAACACCTCACGCAACTCCTCACCCCTCTGCTCCCCAGTCACGCACAAACTCCCTTCTACCACCTCTGCTCCTTTCTGCTAAATCAAGTTGCCTTTGGGAAATAAATATTAATCATTTATAGATTAAAAAGCCCCATAAACAATAATTCAGTACCTCTCAATTGGTATGCTCGGTCATAAAAGTGCAAGTCAACCAACACAACAAGTGGCATTTCACTTGGAAAGAAGATCCATCTTTCAATGCAACCAAAGACAAATTTCTACCATCCTCAGAGATGTTTGCCTTCACTGGGAACCCAACAGCTTCTTTACTGGGAGCAGCTCTGCTTAAGCTGCGCAGAGCAAAACCCTGCCAAGGAGAAAGCCTATCACCAAACTCTCTGTGGGGAACAGCACGGGATCAGAAAGACCCACAGCATGTTTGGCCACTCACTATACTTCTTTAAGGGATTCATTTTAACATGCATTTTTAACTCAAGGTAAATTTATAAAGTTTCAAAATGATAGTTGAGCAAGCAGTGATTAATATATGGAGAGCACACATAAATTCTGTGATGTATGAAGTCATCTTAGCTGTTTTATTTAGAAACCCACATACATTAAAAATACTAGTAGCATTTAGAAAAAAAAATCATAGTTTCTAGTAAGATTTTTGTTGGGTTTTTTTTCCTACTGTTTTGAAGTGGGTGTGTGCAACACCAACAAGTCTCTTCAGACGAAATATGCTTTATATTACTGAAAAAAGGTGGTGTCTTTATTGCACAAAATTCACATCCTTTCTTTTGCTGCTTTCCAGGATGGAGTTTCTGCCTTCCCAAAACTTCAGATTCAAAAAACATATGATGATATGCCCGGTTAAAGCCTGCAGAGCTGTTGTACATATCGGAAAAGGAATCTCAAATCAAAGACCACTTTTAAATTATTTACCTACATGCCACTATGCCACTTCTCTGCCTGTAGCACTAAGGGTTAGGGTGATTGAGCTAGAGCACTGATACCTAGATACATGAACTCCAAAGCTGAATGATTAGCTTGGGTCAAAATTAAGAGCTAGCGCAGGCACCTGAAGAACCCTATACTATAGTAAGTATCTGATTAACCTGTAAGACATAAAAATAAGTTGCTGGAATCTCCTAAATTAAAAAAAAAATGTATCGCAAGATATTTAAGAAAAGGGCCTAAATCAATATTAAAAAAATATTCTTACCCATGAATATAGAACACATCTCTTCAATGAAGAATTAAGAAGCTCAGAGATGTGTTTTAAATCCAGACGGACACCTCATCGTTAGAGACCTGCAAACAAAACATGCTGAACAAGTCACACAATAGCCAACTTCAGGAGTATATATTCAAATACAATACTTTACATTCAAAAATTTAATAGATGCCATAAAAAACAACAATACCAGAATTAATACACAATCACTAGCCACAATTTTGTAAGTGTCCAATAAAATAGGCAATTAAAGTGCCCATATTGCAGGACCACAAAAGAAAACCCACAACAAGAAGAGGAGGCTGAGGGGAGACTTTGCTCTTTACAGCTCCCTGAAAGGAGGGTGTCACTGGGGGTGGTCGGTCTCTTCTCCTAAGGAATGGGTGACAAGAGGAAATGACCTCAAGTTGCACCAGAGGAGGCTTTGATTGGATCTTAGGAAAAATTTCTTCACGGAAAGGGTTGTCAAACATTGGAACAGGCTGCCCAGGGCAGTGGTGGAGTCACCACCCCTGGAGGTATTAAAAACCCAAGCAGATGTAATGCTGAGGGATGTGGGTTAGGGGTAGTTTCGTCGCTGTTTGGCTGATGGTTGGACTAGATGATCTGAAAGGTCCCTTCCAACCCAGACAATTCTATGATTCTAACCCAACGCTACAGACCTCTAGGGTCAAAGGGCAGATTGTGTTGGAATATTAGAAGTTTTAGGGTACCTTTAAGACACAATGTAAGGGAGGGGGAGAAAAGAAAAAAGGTTTTGAGGTTAGGTTTTTAAACCAGTCAATGCAAGAGCCCTGCACATACTATCTTTTACCAGCAGTTCACTCCCAATGACAGATGTACTTGCCAGTTGGAACTGACACTGACTTTCTAGGGGAGCGTACTAGCATGACTGCTTGCCTCGACTCAAGAGGGGAGCTCAACTTCAAGGTCTCTGCTCATCTGAAAGACGCTTGAAAACATTACAGTTTCAAGGAAAATGTGCATGGGGCTTCTAGGGCTTGTGTGTAAAAGCCTCAAAGCAAATGAAAACACCTTCTAACAATAAAAGACAGACCAAAAAATTAGTATATAAACTTACATTCTATAGCACCGTGTTTTGCCATAAACAATGTTGCCCTTTCAAAAAGATGACCCTTCTCTCCAACGCACAGAGCACCCTCCAGTTCCAATAAACAGATTTTCCTCTCCCCAAATATAGTTTCTCAGTGACAAACTCTTAAACACCTTTGCAAGAATATTAATACTGTTAAAGTTATAATTAATACAGTTAAACCTTTAATCTTTATTAAAATTTAAGACAGAAAATATCACTGCATTAAGAAGCATTCTTGCTTCTCCATACATCTTTGGGATGATGTCTGAAACATTCCAGTAAACAATGTTCTGGTACTAATTTGGTACATCAGTTGTTTGCTTTTTCTATACTGGAACTCCCGTCCTGCAAATAGAGCTCCCAAATCCCAAAGCTCCTCTTCACATCCAGACAGTAGAATCAGGTTTGAAATTATTTAACTGTGAGGCTTTATGCAGCACTTCAGTATGTTTTTAAATCCCTAAACTTCTGTTTATTTAAAAATTCTTTGGTGATTAAACAAAGTTATAACATAAAGGTTTACAATGTATAAATGAACTGGATAGAGGCATTCAAAACTTCATGTTTTACTGAAGACTTGCAATTAACTAAGTTTTCCTAGCTGTAGGAGTTCAACTGTAAAAACAGAAACATAATTCAACTTAACTACCATAATACAAACATTGTCTTAAGTTCTTGGCTATCCAAATAGCTGTTTTGGATCCTTACTCAACTGGATTCTTCATAAATCCTCAAACAATGAGAATAAAATAATAAAAAAAAAAGATGTTTCTTACTCTTTAGGACAGTGTCCACTTGCTTGAACAGCTTCCAATATGGAGACAATTGTGGAGTACTTAAAAGTTCGAGAAATCCTATGTTGAAAAGAAATAAAAAAACCATATATAGCTAAACGTACATCTATCAAATCTATGATACATTATCCTCAATGTAAAATACAAGTGATATTTCAGGTGGCAGAAGAATCACTATTGATTATACTAAGTGCCAAAGAGCAATACACACAACAAAAGGCAATTCAAAGCTTTCTGAAGAAGCAAAATGAGATCTCTCTCCTCAGATCCTTAAGTAAGCTACGTTGCTATATTTTAATTCTATATACATACACATATATATTTGTATATATCTATCTGTTAAATGATAGATACAGTATAAGAACGCTCTTTAAGTCTCCTTTGGAAGGGAGTCTTAATGCTTGCTTTTAAATCTTGAATTGGGAAAAATCAGTTATGTACAACAAGGCTTATACTTCACTAAAAAGAACCAGAACTAAATCTGTTATAAGCATGCCTACATATGTATTAAGCTATGTTAGAAAGTTTTTAAAAAATTATCTTCCACAACCCAACTAATATAGTTTCCTCATAAAATACCAAAAGTAAAATACACATTTCCATATGTACACTCGGGTTTCCTTATGTTCCCAATGGAATCCTGAAACTTTACTATTACTAGTAACCACTTCTGAGTAATAACCTTTCTCATTTTGGACACTCATTTTATACACATTAGTGCAGCAGAAAATAAGGTATTAATTCCAATTAGTTTAGAATAACCACTTTGCCCCAATTTCTGTTTTTCTAAAACATCACATCCATTTACTAATATTATTTGGGTTTGTACAAAATCCTCATGTGCTTTTATGGCTTCAGTCTTTGCAAATACCCCCTAGAAAATCTAACAGCAGCAGTTTAAGAAGTTGTTATTCTCAACCACCTTCTTTACCTCTCCACCCTCAAAGCACAGCCTGCAGAGCAAAACACACACATGTGTATCACCTGCTTCAGTGCAGCCTCCCAATTTAGTTTTAACCCTTCCTCTTATTAGTTTTAAACAAACCCATTATACCTTGTATTAAAAGGGCTGAGGTGTAGACACATATTCTACTTTGTGGGCATTAATTGCAATAAGGGGACAATAATACTGCAGAGAATGGCAATGTCCTAATTTGCTGGAATTGACTGTGAGCTCGAAGGGCCCCAAAAGTTTGGAGAACCTTCTAGAAAATAACACAGTTTATCCCTGAGTCAGTTGATTTTAGTGAAAATAATTGCTAAGAAGTTTAGGGGTTTGGCCACAAGCCTGCTCAAGGAAGACATACCAGTAACCAGTCCTGCTCTTCAAACATTATTGCCATATCACTTCTCCAAAGTCTACCTGTGAAGACTCTGATGAATTTCAGGACTTTGGTGAGTTCCTGCTTATTTTTCTAAGAAAGATAACAGAATTTCCCAGTGTTCTCTTCTTCGGGTTTGAATACTGCTAAAAATCAACCTTTTTCTTTAAGGGATCTACCCACAAATCTGTATAGAACACGAATGCCTCTTTTTACTCTCTTTAGCTGTCAAAAGGGTTAGAATAATGTATTCAGTCTAACATACTTATAATTTCCAGTTTACTTCTGGTCACTAGAAAGACAGTTACAAAACCTTGCTATTAAGTTTAAAAAGAAAGTCCTCTTGGTGCTGTTCAAACACCTGATGTAAGCATTAGAGATTATCTATAGTTTTGTCATAAACTTCAGTGTTAACCTTCAATTAGGCCTGCAAGATGTGTTTCAGAATGCTGGTTTCTCTCCTGAGGAACCACTCCGCCATTTCAAGATGTAGAAAAACATGTGCATAGAAAACCAGAAAAAAGCCTTCTCGTTTTCACATGTGGCCTAAACCGAGATTTCATTACAAACCATCAGAGACAAAAGACTTCACAGCACAGCCCTCTTTCAATTCACAATCAGATACTACACTAACTTCCAACAATTCTCCTGTTCTAGCTGATAGGCATCTTTGTGAACTGCTGCAAGTGTAGAACCTGGCAGTGCCAACTAGAACAGCGCACAGGACCGTGTGTGTTTTAGAGATGCCTGCGGATCATGACCTCCGAGTACAGACCAACAGTTGTGGACACACGACACTGACAGAGAGAAAGAAGTCTTCTCTGCGAAGATTTAGGAAAACAAACAAGAAAAAAAAGCACAATTTCAAGTCTTGATGCAACCAGACTAGGATACCATGATAGTGCTCTACTGAACAGGACAGGTTCAGCCTTCCCACCCCACGCCACATTAGCCGGCATGAGGAATTCCATCTCTAACAGAAGTCTATACCTTTCAGAAACAGTTCTTTATAAAACTAGAGAAATTGTTCACAGTCTATTTCTAAGGAGATTTGATACAGAAGTTTTTCAAAAAAGTCCTTCCCAAGCACACGTTAAGCAAGACACTCTTCTTAAGCACCTTCCCAGGGAAGTGGTTGAGGCACCATCCCTGGAGGTATTTAAAAGACAGGTTGAAATAGCGCTTAGTGATGTGGTTTAGTGATGGTTTTTATCAGAGTTAGGTTGATGGTTGGACTAGATGATCTTAAAGGTCCCTTCCAACCTAGGCAATTCAATGATTCTATATTAAGAAAGAAGTTAAAACTGATAACTCAAACAAACAAGCATCTCCCCTCTTGTTTAATGGCTTCCAACACATTCAAGACATGTTCCTGAATTCCCTTGCAATAGACAGAGACTCCAGGCTTCTACTGTAACATCAATGCTCTGCCACAAGACTCTGACAAAGTGGAATTTGACGAAAATTCCCCCAGTGAAATGGGACAATACTTATCTGTCCCTCAAGGGTATCTATGAATCAATTCTTAAAAACTTACCTGAAAATCTGGCTCTGAAGCTAAATTTTAGCTGAGCTTCTGAAAACCAGCAAAAACCACTTTCAAAAGCTACATGAAGTCACCACCCGCATATTATACAGAATCAGGGCCATTGTCTTAACTAAGCTGGGTTTCGTGTTGGCAGAAGGCACTTACTGCAATGGCTTTACTAAAGGGTAACTGAAAACAAAAATACATCCCATTTAATTCTCAGATTTCTTTTAACATATGGAACATCAGATGGGTTTTCATGCCATTATACCAGTGAAATCTTTCTGAAGCTTAAAACTTTCTTCACAAGGGTGCTAAGTATCAAATGCAATAGAATTTTGTACTCTTCAAAAGCCATTTGCAGAATAAATTTTGGAGGAATTAAT
Organism: Jacana jacana; assembly: GCA_013400555.1. Taxonomy (NCBI): domain Eukaryota; kingdom Metazoa; phylum Chordata; class Aves; order Charadriiformes; family Jacanidae; genus Jacana; species Jacana jacana. The sequence goes on along the minus strand of VZTM01009694.1, from coordinate 35,123 downwards.
GAATTTTAGTGAACGACAGAGAAGAGTGAACCAACCTTTTGATTCTGCTCATGCAACACAAGGAAAAGCACCCAAGAATACATTGCAGAAGGAAATAATTTGGTAACCAGAGTTACTACATTTTCTAATATGACTCAGATAAAGAACAAAGTCAAAACTCCTATTTGTCTTCAGAAAAAGGATGGGAACATTTTTCCATTTTCCTGCAAAATTTAATCATTGATTTAAGATTAAAACAAAACCCACGTATCTTAAAAAAGATGCATGTACACTGGCCTAAACCCATTAATATTTGGATTAATATTTGGTATCTGCTTGGTAATCTGTATGAATTAAGTTGAAGATCTCAAGGCACTTGCTCACTGACAGATGCTCTATCGTACCAATCTATCTCTGCTGAATTCTGAGTTTTAAAAAAAATGCTTCCTCCCTTGTAACTTGTTTCTTGCAGCTTAGTAAGCGAAAGTCAAGTAAAGGCAGCACTGAAAGGGGAACTCAGTTCCAAGGTGGTGTCAAAAGCAGCCTTTTACTTGATCCCTGAAGCTCATTTTTAAGAGGTAGCTGTGTATTCATCTGAAAATTGCTATGTATATATGTACATTTTGAAAGTAGTATCAAGATACTAATGTTTCTGAAGTCAAGGTATCGCTTCACTAACCACATTGTTAAAAAGTGTTTGATTTAGAGCTGGTCTGCTGCAAGTTTTCAACACAGCAGTTAATCAAAAACATGATAATTGTAAACCACATTATACTTTTTTTCAGGTAACCCTGTAGGAAAAAAAAGTATTAAAACCCCGGCTTATAGAAAGAGCTCTCCTCCCCACACTATTGTAAATAAGAAAGTGGCATGTTCAGCCTCTTTGACTTTCGGCCAGCTCTCGCTCACATTTATGAATTGGCCAGACAGATAAAATATGAGAACCCTGCTACTCCTTCAGCCAAAGCAAGAGCTGCAAAGTCTTTCCTGTGGCTGCTGTATCAGCAAAAGAATTTCTTCTTAGCATCGTAGCTTCTATATCCTAGAATATTTCTAATAAGGCTAACTATCAATTCTTGAATGTTTGACTAAACTAACAGATGGTTTCTCCATCACCAATTATTGGGTCTGTCTGCAGATACCTGGCATTCCTGAAGCACTGTTTCTCACTACAGGATGAGCACCAGAAGATAGAATGAGAATACATGACATGAGCCTGCATAGTGTGAGACTTGGAAATGTTCATTAAGCTCACAGCTCCATAGTTTGATAGAACAAAGACCATGAAAAGGACAAAGAAAGATAGCTCTCATTGGAAGAACAGAAAGTATCCACAAAACTTATCTGGTCCAAAAAGACACTGAGTGCTAAGGATTACTGGATTTCAGGTAAACACAAAAAAAAAAATCTTTCAATTAGATGATTTATGAACGAAAGAACCAATGCCACTGAGAATATAGTTCATATGTAACAGCAGAAAGAAGTAGAATACTGGAATCCAGTGATGAATAGCATCATGCCATTTGACCCCATCAGACCCAACTTCTCCTCATCCTAAACTGCATGAACAGTATCAAGGACAGACAATGATGCAGTGTTTGGACACTTAGTTCTACAAGACTGACAGAATAAAATGCACTGTAAGGAATCCTGACCCATAAAATATGTCAGTATCCAGCTCACCTGTAGTTTTGAAGCCTTGCAAAGATATGTATACTTTAACTACAGGGGAAATTTGCATTGTAAAATTGTTACCTGCACCAAAAAATAATCCTACGATGATTACAATGAGCTGTATGAAGCAAGTAAGAACAAAAGTGCATCTATTTACTTTATGGGTTGTGGGAACAATGCAATTTTAAAGCAGCGTGTCAATCCTTTTGTTTTAATCTGCCCGCATCACTAACTTGTCTCTCATAAAAGGAAACAAATGAACAATGTCTGTTTTAGGGCCCCTGTCGTTTCTTAGTAGTGGTTCATGTCATACATCTTGTAGATAACATCACCAAAAATACTTTTTAAAAACCACACTGTGCTTTCATCAACATTTCTCCATGACTGAATTCTTGGACTAATCTTCAGGAGCATTTAGCACCAACAGCTCAAATGAAATGAGTAGGGGCTGAGATTCCTCAAAATTCTTGAAAAATTGTGAGACTTTAAAATTGCGGTTCTTTTTTGCAGTAAAAATGACAGCTTCACTCAAAGTGAAATAGGCTACTACATCTTCATTGGGAAGAGCAGCATAAATTCTTACAAACTGAACTACCTGGTTGTAAGTGCAAACAGGTTAGCACAAACTAAACCAGTGCAGATACANTGACAACTGAAGTTCGCATCCTACCTTATCTCCCACTAACTTCTCTGCGGGCCCCTGATTTATACAGAGGGCCTGGCACACGGATCCTTCAATTGGTTCATTTTCAATAGAATGTATATTAATTTTTGCTCTTTGGTTTACAAGAACTGGGCACTGAAGTCCACGGTGGTTTGGAAACCTCATCTGTCTGCTGCAGGAACAATGGAAAAGTCATTATTAGTTGGGGGGGAGTGTGCAGAAACTTTGGGAGTAGGTAAAGCCAAAAGATACCAATGACTACTTATTCCTTAACAGTTACCAATGTAAATATTATTAAATGCATAATTGTTCCTGTCTTACATATTGTGAAGGAAACCAGCAGAAAGTTGATCTATGCATCCATTAATTAAAGTTCAAAGCCAGGTTAAAAATCCAGATATTGCTCAAAGATGACAGAGTGTTAATATTCTGCCTTGACTGCTAAACATATTTATATTTGCATACAAATAATTACATGTAAAACAAGAAGGAATAATTATTTTACCTCACACCTGCCAAATGGGAACTTGGTGGTGTCAAATGGCACGGGTTTAAAAACAGATGCAGAGAGCTCCTAGGGCCAGCAGGCCTAGTTGTCCTGAGAGGAGGAGGATTACATTTTACAGCTACTTCTTACAAAGTATCCAAAAACAGAAAAGAAAGTTACAAGAGGAGCACTAGAAACCTTATTCCTTTACAAAGATGGTTATTTTGTCCCTCATGAGCACACATTATAATGCCAAAGGGTTCAGACCTTCTGAAGGGAGGGAGATTGAGCTGTATTTTCTCTGACTGACAAAGTTAAACAACTTTGTCACAAACCAAAGACAGCTTTTCAGTTGCTGAAGATTCGGGGCACTCCCGATACAAAGGCAGCAAGGAGTGCAAACCATTTCTTATGAACCAAAAGCGTATGTCAAAGCTACCCTCTCCTCACCTGCTTCCTATCCCTGATCACAAAGATTTGTGCGTGAAGAGGGAACGAAGAGGTTTTAACATTTCACTGCTTTAAAGCCTCAGTAGGGAATAGCCCAAGTTCTCCACCTCACTAGAAGGAAGATGCGTGCCACTTACCCACCCAGTGCTATATGCATACAGTACCGAGCCAGCCTCAAAATCCCCGCTCCTCTTCATCCCCCGAGGAAGTCAGCCGGCAGCCCCTACCTGGAAAACGCCGGTCCCTAAATTCCAACCTTGCCCTCGCACAGCCAAGTTCCCTTCCAAGCCTCCACCCATGCAGCGGGGACCTGCAGCCATGTGCCACCCGGTCTCCTCGCTCAGACAGACACCTTCCAGCCCAGAAGGCGGGCAGACTCCATGCCCACCTCCATCTCTCCCAGACACACCTCACACCCAAGCCCCAGCCTTCACCTTCCATACTTCCTTCCCCAGCTCCCACATTTTCTGCCGGCATGGCTCCAAGCCAGCGGGGCTGCCAAACTCACCTCCTCTCTCTCTCTCTCCTGCGGCTTGTGCTCGCCCTAGGAAATTATTTCGATTCCTGCCTCTGCCCACCCCTCTTCTCTCGCACAGCCGGGAAACCGGCTCTAACGTTCCCGCTTTTCTGCCTGGGAGGGTGCCACATCCCTTCCCTGCCACGCAGCCCCCTTCCTAAACGACATCAGGTGGCTAAGGACATTCCTGCCCTTTCTTCACCCCGCCCCAACCCTTTCCAGCCCCTGCCGCCTCCTGGCTGGGGACGAGAGGGACATCCAACCCTTCCCTCCCACCTCCCTGAGGGGAGACCGGCCCTCTTCCCTTCGCCCTGCCATCTTCTCACCTGGAAGAGGCCGGGGACAAGACATCCAGTCTCCCCCCCGCCCCGCTACCTAGA
>VZTM01009693.1:25309-59919 GCA_013400555.1 Jacana jacana | reverse complement strand
TTAGACTAAGATGGGCAAGTAATAGCACAATGTTCCTGTGCAATATAAAAATGCTATTTTTCTATTGCTGTTATAATTTTGGAATAGATTTTTTGAACAGTAAATACTCTTCCAGAGATTGTGGATTGCAGTAAAGGGTACAACTGTACTGTCTGTGAACTGACTCAGAGTAGCTGTAAAGCCTAATGTGATTTGGGCTTTCGGGGCATGGCTTGAAGCAGTACAATGCAAAGCGGTCCTACCAAATCTCTGATCTCTTTTTCCCTGCTTGTGTGAAAGGCAAGAATTGTACCCCTTTGAGAGGGAGAGATGGCCTTCAGGATCAAAACAGAGATGCTCAAAATGCCAGAGCCATTAGTCTTTCTGGTCACTGTAGTGGTGCTTTGAAGAAAATGACCATTATATAAGTAAATAAACATCTTGCTGTGTGCATTTGGCCTCTGCTCCTAGATGCCTATATGAGTCCTTCTGACTCTTAATAACCATCACATATAGATTGGAAACATGTAGTCTGTGTGGAGTTGAGGCTGGATGGCTCTCCTTTTGTTTAGCAGCAGGCTATGGCACAGAGCCCAAATAACCAGGTGACTGGAATATGTGCTCTTAAAACAACCCTGTCGCTTCTAATTCCAGTAATTATTTAACCAACTTCCTCCAACAGAAGTCAGACCCTCTTCCTTTATTGCTCTTCTTTGGAACAGATTTTTATAATCTAATGATCTTTACAATTGGTAACTGTAAAGTAAACTTCATTTGAGAAGACTTTCTTCTCCCTATTGTGCAGCATTTATGAAGAATGCACTTGACTCTAGTGTTTATTCCTGGTAGTCACATTTGCACGTTTACATCCTAAGGCATATCAATACTTGGAATGTTTGTGTGGTTTCAACTTAAACATTTATGGCTTTCATGACTTGGTGCACGTGTACAGCCTGCAATTAGCTGTAACATCTAAAGTATGTGTAGCTACTCGGTCCTTTTTGCATTTCCTTGATGAAGTCAGCCCTTGCAGCTCTCAGGAGTACTGAAAGACCTGCTTTGTTCTAAAAGTTGCAAGGGTAAATTTCCAAATGTTCTAAGTGCTCCTGGAAAACTAATATATTGGCAGTGTATGTGACATGCTGTGCAAGTGAAGTGGACAAGTGTGCATTTGGAGACTAATACTTCAGTGTGCAGAAGGATTTTTAAATCAGCTTGGACGAGATGAATCCGTCTTAACCACAAGAAATTCTAAGTTTTGAATATCTGAAAATTGCTTGTTCTGCAAGTTGGAAGCTGAAGATTTCAAATACGACTTTCACAGTTAGTGTGTTGTACAGGGGTGTGACCTAACTCAGCCTCATGTTTCTGAAGTATTTCCACCTTTGCCAATTCCAAGCTTCATCTTTAGAAGTCTGTGGGCAAAGAATTCTGTGTAATTTGTACAATTGTGGTGGTGCACTTGCATTACACACTGTTCAGGATGACTGGTTCCCACTGGAGAGTCTGTGGGAGCTCTGAAGCTCCCTGAGTGTGTTGGTGGGAAGTAACACTGCACTAGATAGCACTGTTCATCTACGTTGCAGTCTGATTTGCAACTGATACACTTCAGCATTGAAGTTGGACCTTGCATAGCTGACATGGCCCAAATGGTTCCTCACAGGTTCTTCCTAGATAATGAATTTAAACATGTAAAATTTCAGATTTGTCCACCTGTGTTAAATACACTTTAGAATTAATTCCTCTAGTTCTTACCTGGTTTTGGAGTGGGAGGATGGGGTGGGTGGTAACACTACATAAATGATCCACTGTCAGAACTTGTAGCTGCTAGGACAGGAGGTGAGATGGAAAACTGAAAATAGGAGAAGGGTATCCTACTGCAACTTAGTTCCTGTTCACTTGTAACATTTGGAACTTCAAGAAGATACTGCAATAAAAAGAAAAGGATTGCTGTACGGCAAGTGGCTGTAAGCTGTAAAATGTAGGATTCCTCAGTTCTCTGTGGATGCTGACTGTGGAGTAAGATTCTGCCTTTGAACTGCCATTTTAATGGTTAATCTTTGTTTTGTAGCTGCTGTGCCTTATTGGGGAGTCGTTTGATGACTACAGCGATGATGTATGTGGTGCTGTTGTTAACGTTAGAACTAAGGGAGATAAAATAGCAATATGGACAACTGAATGTGAAAACAGGGATGCTGTTACGCATATAGGGTAAGTAATGTGGTTTGTGTCTTGAATAGATGAAATGCAAACTTGATGGAATGTACTTCAGGCAAGTGTAGCCTGTGGAGAGCTGTGTCCCAAATTTAAGTAACTGAATACCAAATTATTTGTGTTATTATGTAGAGGTTTTTTATACAGGCTTATGCTAGTATATTCTCTGTACTGCTGTACTACTTTCACTGTAGTTTAGAGATAATGAAGTGTTGGACAGCAATCTCAGCAGGAGTCCTTCCTTTCACAGTGAGGCATTCTAATTAATACCTCTAGACAGCATAGGTTCTGTTGCAGTGGGCAAGTTTGTGATGGTCGGTAGCCAGTAATAGCAGATAGTAGGCCAATCTTTGTAGCTCTCCTCTGAACTTGCTCCAGCAGGTCCATGTCCTTATGTTGGGTTCCCCAGAGGTGAATACAGTACTCCAGGTGGCATATCATGAGTGGAGTAGAGGGGCAGCATCATTCTTTGTTGAGGATGCATCAGAGAGCGTTTTTAGAATGGTATTAACCATTGATTAACAAAGTAAGATGACTCCCCTAGAGAACTGTAAAAGAAGTTAATCATTTGCGAACTGACATGACGACTAAGGTAAGTTAGCCTGGTTACCTGCTGTCTTGTTGCCATAACTCCAAAGACAATACATCATGCTCCTATTTAACAGTTACAACTAGGTAAGCTATGGACCTGTAAACTGCTTGGTTATGATTAGGGTAAGTTAAAATAACAAATGTATGTGGTTTTGTTAACAATCTGCAGTTGAACAGGCTTGTTCTCTGGTTTAGTAGAAGATTGGAGCCTAGAGTCGGTAGTGGCTTGCATCTCTCTCTAGGCCCAGGAATGCAGTGTGTGTGTGTGTGCAAGGTGGCTACTGCTGCTGCTTTCTCAAGGCTTAAGAGCCAAGCTGAATATTCTGAAAGCTCCTGTTCTTTAGCTGCCTGTGACCAGTTCTGTAATCAGGTGGGGGTGGGAGTCTGCTTCATATCAATAGGTAAAGACAGCAAGTCTGGGTAGCGGCGATGCCTGGTGAGTAGTCAGGAAAAACTGACTGTTCAGGTAATAGCTGCTTTGTTTGGTTCAGGTGACTTTATCATCTCAGTAGTTCTGGAATCATGGACTGTGACTTCTTCATAGCTGTTTTGTTTCTGTATGGGGGAATATAGATTGCTGATACTAATGATATTCACACGACTGCAGTGGAATCTAGTGTTCTGCATTTATGTAGGCCTGTTAAATATTTTCTGGGAAGAGCTTTTCCTATTTTATATGGTAAGTCTTTGTTCATACAGACCTGTGATCTGGTTTTAGATGCAAAAATCCCATTTCAACTCCTTTACTCATACCTGAGAAATTGGCTGTTTTCATGCAGGTGTCAGCAGATGTTAAAAGCAGGTCTCCTGTTACCAAATCCTTCCTAAGGGCTTTGCTTAAACTGTTCTTTTATTTCTCTTCTCCAGGAGAGTATACAAGGAAAGATTAGGACTTCCTCCAAAGATAGTGATTGGTTATCAGTCCCATGCAGACACAGCTACTAAGAGCGGCTCCACCACTAAAAATAGATTTGTTGTTTAAGAAGACACCTTCTGAGTATTCTTTCATAGGAGACTGCGTCAAGCAATCGAGATTTGGGAGCTGAACCAAAGCCTCTTCAAAAGCAGAGTGGACTACATTTAAATTTGATTTCCATCTTAAGTGTTGCTAAGATTTGTGAGAAGTCTCATTTGCCTTTGTCTTGTACTTCTGTGTTCAATTTTTTCTGTTTTGGCTGAAGTAACCATTACCAATCAGATTTTTAGTACACTTCACCCCCTCCCCTCCCCGAATCCATAAATGTTTTCCTGGCCCACTCTGTAATAGCTTGGTAGAAACATTACTATTACAAAGAAATTAATTATCCACAGTATTCAGAAAAGTTGCGTTTCTGTACCTGCAGGAAATTACTCTGTTTTACATTTGCATTGTATGCAGTAACATTTTGCTGGTTTGGAAAAGAGTATGGTGCATACAGTTTTCTAGCAATTTTTTATACAGCATCCTCTGTGCTGTAACCTATGCTGATGGCTGCTAGATTAATTTATTTGTTTTCCCTATTTGATAACATTAGTGATATTTTGATTTCAGTTGTTTTTGCTCATGTAACATTTTGGTGAAGAATCTGGGAATATGACAAAGGTGGAATAAACATTAATTTTGTGCATTCTTTGGTAATTTTTTTGGTTGTTTTTTTTTTTGTAACATCAAAGCTTTGCTACAAATTTATGCATTTCAGTCAAATCAGTGATCTGTTTGTGTGATTTCCTAAACATAATTGTGGATTTTTTTTTTTAATGTAACACCATAATTTACATTCCTTACTAGAAATAGTATGTCTGTTTTTGTATCTTATGCTGTATTTTAACACTTTGTATTACTTAGGTTATTTTGCTTTGGTTAAAGTGGCTCAAGTAGAAAAGCGGTCCCATTCATATTAAGACAGTGTACAAAACTGTAAATAAAATGTGTACAGTGAATTGTCTTTTAGACAACTAGATTTGTCCTTTTATTTCTCCACCTATACAGCAAGTATTCGTACCTCTTGTGATGAGGCAGTCTCTCCTGTGGCTTCTGTTGTAGTGTCTTCCAAGAAAGAGAAAGTCTGGAGCTATAGTCTGTTGAAAGTTTTAATAAATCTGTTAGATAGCACCCTAAATCAAAGTGGAATTATATTGATGTGGCTACTGTTTTTTTCTTAGTGGTTGGTCTAATTGATCATGGTTTGTGTTGTTCCTCTTCTGACTCTGGTTTATGCCAGCCAAGAAATTTGAGAGTACTTGGATGTCTAGTTCCAGGTGTAAACTACCCTAAAAGCACTTGAGCTATTCTACTTTAAGTATCTAGTTGCTATATGAAGTACAAGTAAAGCGCACTAGAGGCATGTACAAAATAAAAGTATATGATGATGGTCTGCTATTATGTATGTCTACAATGAAATGGAACTTTAATTGGCTGGAAGGTTGTTGTGGGAGCTGTAAGTTTGCTTGACTGGAAGAAAATTTTGAAGGCGGTGGAGTTTAAACCTCCTGTTTAAAACACAGTGAAAGAGGCTTTTTTCTTTATACTCTTTAAAAAAGTAGAGCATGCAGCAAAGTCAATACTTTATTGCCAGTTTTTTTAGTGTGATGTATTTTAAGATCTTGCCAGGACTCTACAGCTTTTCAGGTAAACTTAAAGGCAGATGCTTATTGGGGTTTTGATCTCTGTGATAACTCCTTAAAGCAAGTTTAGTCACTGTGACAGCGAAGCTTCAGTTGAATCAGGCTTTTAAATCTGCCTGCTGAAGACACTGAAGGGTTTCTATGTGCTAAGATAGACTTGAACACTTGCACACTCTGTAAGAAACATGTCGTAAACAGTATCAGACTATACCAAAAAGTTGGTATGTTAATTTCTGGATTATTACTATGTCTAATAGAAACACAGTAGGCGTCTACATCTAATTATACTAAGCCTTCAGTATTGGTCATTAACTAGGGTTAGGTGGTGGATGTGGAGAGGGCTGTTAGGCTGCTTGTATGCTGGTTTCTGTGGATTCTGGTGCAACTGGTTGCCAGCCCTGATTCTGTCGCTGTGCAAAGCCAGTCAGGTTTAACAGGACCGTTCCTAGCAGAACATAGCAGTCCTTGTTCTGCAGTCGTTTCCTTCAGCTAATGGTCTTTGTGAGGGAAGTAAGCGTTGTGAACTAAACTTCTTCAAACTCTTTCTGTTCTGTATCATCAGCCTCAACCTGAGCCATGTTTATAAAGGCTTTGATATTACTGAGTAGACCAGTAATGCTTGTATGCATGGGAAGGTAAAGATGAATCACTTTCCTGCGTGGTAATGTGAGATTGTCCACACGTGTGTAATTTGGGAGCACTGGGGCAAGGCTCACCAAAATGAGTGTAATCCTGAAATTTAGGTAGTGCTGCCCTTTTGTAAAGAGCATGAGATTAAACTGAGTGCTGTTGTGAAGAAGTATTGGTTTTGTTTAATTTCACTACAAGACTGACTGGAATATTGTTCAGAGTAGCAGAATTTTCCTTATCTGGAAAGGGGATAAGGATTTTCTGGTATGGTCTCAGTTTTTTGAGCAGGAGCGTGTTTTCAGCAGCCAACTGACTTGCATTGTGATATGAAAACTTTGAGCATGATTTGAGGCTCTTCACTGCTCAAGTAATTACTGTAGTTCTAGAAGATTTGGTTTAAAATTAAGTACTTGCTTTATCAAATATATAATCTATGCCTTTAATTCATTGCTCTAAGAAGCAAGTGACCACGAACGTAGTTTTTTCCAACTTGCAAATGACTTTGTGTCGCACACACACTAATGTTATCCTGTTTATAATGGTGTAGTTTGTATTCTTATGCTCTGGGAGGAAGTGGAGCTCTCTATTCTGTGTATTAATAGAACAGCCACAGGCTCATGAGATGAAAAGGCAGCAAAAGTTTGAGTACCTGGTTTTGATACAGAATCCTCATTAAACTCCCAGCTAAATGGGCAGCCATTGTCACTGGGTGGGTTTAGTAAGCCTGAGAAGACTTAAGAAATGTCTGAAGTGTCTATTCAGAAGTGGGTTTAGATGGTACAAAACCAGTGGAGCAAGGATAGAAAGCAGAACCTTGCTGTGTTTAAAGAACTGTAAGAATGTGCCGAAATATAGCCTGGGAAGAAGGGGTAAAACATGAGGAATGTTTGTGAATTAACAGTTTCTGGGTGTGCTGCAGGTCTCAGGCTGTGCAGTGCTTTATTGTTGTCGCTTTGTTCTGCTGCACCCTTGCTGTCTTGTGTTTCAGGTTGTCTCTAGCTCAGGAAATTCTTAGTGTTACCCAAATTCTGGGAACTTGGAGTAGTAGCTTTTAGAAAAGCTTGGACCGAGTTCAAAGCTTCCATCCCACCTAATGGAATCTTTTCCTACAGAAATGCTTGGAACAAATACTCTGGACTCCATGGAACCCTTACTAAAAGAAAAACCTGTATCTCAGCAAAGTGACACGGGTTTTCCCTCTGATATATGTGACCTCTCTTGGTACCAAGAAGCTTTACTTTTGAGTCTGGGCTCAGTGGTTTTAAAAGTGTATTTTAAGAACATCCTGCACTGAAGTACTAATCCAAATAGTTGAGCTTAATAGTTAACCCCATAGAGCTGCCAGAGTGCCCAGCACTTAACTTTTAGGGGACTGCTCTCTTAACAGTCAATGGTTTCTGTAAGTTGGTTTGTTTTTTTGTGAGAAGGTGTTAGTTAGGTCTTACAATTGTATTTTTTTGAATGCAGAGTATGTGCCTTTTCATGTTGGGCAAAAAAAAAACAAATTAAAATGACATCACTAAGGAAATAATTTATAACTCTTTCACTTTGAGATTTCATACCTGTCAATCCAAACTAGACTTGTAGAGCAGGCAGTGCAGTTCCAGTCCCAGGCCTGGCTGCTGAACGCACCTGCTAGACCTCTCCATCATTTCAAAGCTCCAGGAGCTGTTAAATCTTGAAGAGTTTCCATTGTGATCTCTACAGGACACTTGTCACTGTAGCGGCTTGAACAGACGTTCTGCCTTTTAGCTGTTCTGGTGGAAAACAAAACTTTGGTTTTGGGTGTCCAGTTCTGGCACTGCAGCAGAGCCCTCATTAAGCACTGAAATTCCTTCCCCCCTGATGAATCAACATGGTTGCTTCTGCTCTTGCCTGGTGGCTGCCTGGCACTTCCCCAAAGGGCTGCGGGGTGCCCTACGAGCCGTCCTGTTTTGAAATTAAGCAGGTCCTCAGAGCTGGATGTGAGTTGTGGCAGAGCACATGATGATTGTTTTGCTTCCTGGTGTTAACTTGTTATTTTGTGTAATGCCTTTAAATGTGAAAGGATCCTAGCTGAAGCCAGTCTGTTGGTGTCAGTGCCTGCTAACCAAACAGAACACAGTTAGTTATTAGGTTTTATTCCCTGCTGTAGTACTGAGTGTGTGACAAGCTCAGCTGTGGATTTGTGGGGTTTATGACTGCCTGTGCTGCTCCCATTTTTCTAAATCCTGATACTTGTCAAGCCTTATTAAAACATGTTTAGCAAAGGGAAAAAATTACACTCAGTCTAGTCACTGCTTTTTTGGCCATTATGATAACCATGGAGAATTCCAGGTGTTGCTAAACCCAGATGAGACTGTGGGACTTCTTTGGCGTAATCTGTTTATGGGGTTTTCACTTTTTTTATCTCTAGCCGTGTAAGTATCATAATAGTGAAAACAATACTTGAAAGTATGTGTGGGAATATATCATATATAGCAAAAATTACTCATCTATTTTTTCTATATTTTTTTTCAAAGTAGAAAACTTGTTATTTCTAAGAGGTTTCTTTTGGATGACTTTCTGTAATTAATTATTGGGGTTTGCTTATAATAGGTAGTCCAGATCAATCTCTTTTTCCTTATGTTGTGCCTGTTAATGTTACTGAGGAATTGGAGCCAGCCTCATCGGTGTAAGGTTTGGCATTCTTTGAAGTCAAGCTAGTTTTTGAGCCTTATCTTCCTCCGTCTGTACAGGGTAGTTATCCGAGTGCATCTCGCCCTGAGCCGTGCAAATACACAGAAGGTATAACGAGAAATTGGAAGGTACTATATTTCTGTAGCTTGAATGAAAATAAAGCTTCTGAGGAACCGAACGTCTCAGCTTCTTGACTCTGTGTGGGATGTAGAGAAATGCAAACTGAAGAGAAATGAGTTGGGGTACTGCTTTGAAATGTGTGTGTTTGCTCTTCCCTTTGGAGTTTGTGTGCAGCCAGGGCTTCTGCCTCTCACCCACAGGTCAGCTTCCTTCAAAAGAAAGCCTCTGTAAGTAAGGTGATTGCAGAGGTGCTGCTGACCGCTCTCCCCTTTACCATGGTTTCTCCAGTAGGAAAGAGTGGTCCAAGTTCATTTGTGTAGTGGTGCCAGCTAGCAGAAATGCGGGGATCTCCTAAAAGGAGCTCCCGTGCTCCCGTCGTGCTGCCCCACTGATGTGAAATAGCTGGAGACAGTACCTTGGACTCACAGGAGGGGTTTTGGTCTGTGTGCTCTCCATTATGGGCTTTAGGGGCAGAAAGAAACCCTTGGTGGGGTTACAACTGCCCAGCAGCACACTTAGCACTGGAGATACTTGGAATACAAGAGTAGACGTTACGCTCTGCTGTAAACTGATTCTACCACGTGACCTCAGTTCATCTCATGGGTTTGAAACAGGAGTGCTCCCATCTAGAGAGGAGATGGAGCTGGTGACCACTGACTTCCAGTGGTGGAGATGCTGCTTCAGAGTTTCTCTGGACCTGCATAATTCATCCTTAAGTTAACTGCCAGAGGCATGGGAGAAATACCTGCAGGCTGCCATCTGGGGACAGATGCAACCCAGATAAGTTGGATAAAATTAAAAAGCCTAAAAGACCTTTTAAGTCCTCCTGAATTCATCAGTAGAGGTCTGTCTTTCCTGTACACGCAAACTGGGGGGTGAGGGTGAGGTGGGGATAAAGGGATTTTCTTGGCCCCTGAGGGTTGTTCAAAGGTATTTTGGAGAGAAATAAAAAATTGAAGGTGAAATTCAAGCACCAGCAGGTACAGCTGAAATCAATGTAATCTTAGATCAGTGCCTTTTGCAAGGAACAGGTATTCCTTTAAACATTGCAGAAGTAGCCCCAAATCCTCAAATTAACTTTTTCTAAAGTTTGTTGATGTGACTTGAGGTCATACAGGTTCGTCTTGGTTTACTTTCATTAAACTGGGCACGTACCAGTGTTCTGGGGGTTTGTTAGCAGTCAGTCATAAGCTGCAACAGCAGTGAACTGTTGTAGGAATGCACTGGAAAAAAAAATCCTCTATGGATATAGATAACTTCTTCAGCAGCAGATGGTTCCTTCACAGCTGTGTGAAAAGGATGAAAAAGGAAAAGCTGGATTTTCCTGATGTTTTTGAGCTTTATCCATGGCTGATGTTTCCCTGTGGATGCGGTGCTGCAGCTGCCCCTCGGTGGCTGTGCAGCAGGGGGTGCAGGGGGTGGTGGCCTTTGCTGAGGGGGTGCCCTGGCTAAGACACAGCTGAGCACCTGGAAGCTAGTTTTCTTTTGTAAGCGTTTGCTATGGGTGGTACTGGTTACCTTCAGTGAGCTCAGGGATTGAGATGAGGTTTTCACCCCTACGCTCTGAGGGCATCTCCTCCAGCTATACTTGCATCACAGTGTGAAAAACATGCTCCCACTTCCGGTGCACCTGATGCCGTTGCACTGATGCTGTCACTTGCATGGGTTTTCATACTGTGATACAATCCAGGATGAGGATTCGCGTGAAATCCCAGGTGTTCTGCCAGAACGTGATTAATTCTGAACCAAACACAGCCCCAACAAACTTTGTGTCTTAATTGCACTGAAGTGTGTGGTTTTGGGTCATCTCTAGTAAAATCACCTTCAGGAAACTCAGTCTTACTCATCTTTTTAATAATTTCTTGAGGTTTGAACAACATTTTGGCTTTTCCAAAATGGTCTAGCCTGTATACCTTTGTTATAATACAGATGAGTTTCAAGTATAGCCTAGATCTGCCTTCCTGCCCTCACGAGGAAGCAGTGACTAAAATTGGCATATGTTGGGAAGGGAATAAAAGGCTTGGGCAGGGTGAGCTGCTGGCAGGGAGACCATTTGCTGGCTGTCCTGTTGGTGGCTGCTGTGCCTTGCAGCGCTGGGCTTAGTTTGTATGGAGATTTGTAGAGACTCAGCTGTGCTTGAGTATTCTTGGGGCTTAAAGAGCATGGTTTCTTCCCCTGTTCTGTTGGTTTTGAGAGGCTTTATTTGTGTCTACTTTCTAACAATTTCTAAGGCTTTTCCCGGCGTTGTTGAGTTGTGCTTGCTGATAATTGCTTTGGCAACATTCAAACGCTGAAATGTTGGAATGGTTCTTGAATAGCATGTTGGTTAATGCACCTGCAGGCAGGCTGGGCTTAGTTTGCTTGGAATGGAAGAGAGGAGATTCCTAGCTGCCTGGTGCATCTATTTAGGTTTGGGTTTGTTGTTGGTTGGTTGGGTTTTTTTTCCAAAATTGAGCTGTGATGTTAAAATGGAAAATGCACATTGTTATGGTAGCATTTCAGTTGTGCCCATCAATGTCTTCTTAGGGAGGTGGCCAGCAGCAGGAAGAGGAGGGTCACAGGAGTGTGCCAAACTGCAATGAAACTATTACTCAGCAGTGACTGAGCTGCTGGGGCAGTGGAACAGCTCCTGCTGGATCTAAGAGATCAACAGCGCTATTACAATCTGTAGGTTTTGTCCCAAACATTATAATTCCTTTTTTCTATAGATTTCAGCCTAAATAGCTCAGAACGTTAACTTGTCAAGGAAGCATTTTATACCTTGCTCTGCATGTTTCCAGAGGCTGGTATTGCCTGTGCTTTTACCATTGGCAGAGTTTTGCTAAAGCAGCAGAGGAGCTGTCAGTGTGAGCGGGGCGGCAGCGGCATGGGGCTGCTTTGCACAAGGGGAGCTCCCTGTAGAGAGTTGTTTGTGCCAGCCAGAGCGCCTCAGCCACTGGCCCCTTTCCCACTACCTCGGCTGTGTACTCTCTCTTCAGGTAGTCTTTTGCTTAGTTGAAGTACAGCTGCTGGGCTGTAAGCAATAAGAAGTCCTTCACTGGACATAAAGTTTCAAAACAGGTCAGAGGCACCGCATGTGTGAGCTGTTCATGCCGTGTATAATGGCCTAAGGGGGTGGAGGACTCGCTGTAGCTTTTATGCCCGATGGTACCAAGCAAGTACCATCCCTGCATTCATTCCAGTGAGGACAAAAATATTAATGGTGGTGATGAAGCCAAATTAAAGGCAGCTGAGACAAAGCATTTCCCTGGGCCTTGGGCAGATGCTGAACCTGAAATCAGACAGAAATCATAGAAAAGCAAGGTTGGAAAGGAGCTACAAGATCATCTAGTCCCACTGTCCTCCCGTCACCAATACTACCCACTAAGCCGCTAAATCAACCCTGTCAGGGCCAGTGACTCCACCGCCTCCCTGGGCAGGCCATTCCAGTGCCTGACCACTCTTCAGGAGAAAAGGGTTTTCTTGACATCTCATCTAAATCTCCACTGATGCAACTTGTGGCTGTTTCCTTGAGTCCCATCATCAGTTATCTGGGAGCAGAGGCTGAACCCTCCTCTTCACAACTTCCCTTCAGGAAGTTGTAGAGTGCGATGAGGTCTCCCCTGAGCCTCCTCTTCTCCAAACTAAACAATCCCAGCTCCCTCAGCTGTGATATGAGATGATAGAGGTTGAACAAGTTTTACAACTCATTGTCAATCAACATCAAGTCCTTTTGAGACAGCAGCTGCTCTACGAGGTCATTATTGTGAATGAAACATTTTTATCAGTGGCTTGCCTTACCTTAATGCAATGTTTCAGGTTTTCTGATATGCCCCATGCTGCTCCCTTAGTAAAGCTGGCAGGCATCAGTTCCTGAAATGGTTTTGCTCAACAGGGCGGTTCATCTTTTCTAAGCAGTGGCCTGAACTCTCCATTGAGCGTGAGACAATTGACTGTAAAGGCCTTTTAGCTGCAGAAGACAGGGAGGTGGGGGAGAACAAGCTTGCAGTTCTGTGCTGTAAAGTCCCTGTGTATCCACCAGTAGTAAACCAGAAAAGAGAAGGCTTTAGCTCTCTGGACAGAGCTTGCCCCAGCACTAGTCCAGTGTGCTCCTTGGGTGTTAGCAGATGGTTCTGGGGTGACATGAAAGTAGGGAAGGCAAAGAAAAACAAGTTTCTGGGACTTCTTGATAGCCTGCTTAAGGGCAGTCCAGTCTTCCTGTCTTCATGGGGGGGTGCTGAGGTAGCAAATGCAGTCCATGGGCCTCCCTACCTGTCTTCTGCCTGCCTCATTGGGGTGTCTTACAGAGAGTTAATTCAATTGGGTTTGAGATCTTGTAGGAGGGGGAAACAGTCTGGATAAAGTGCTACTTAAACCTTTTGTTACAGTCATTTAGTGAGACAAATATCAGTTAACACTGACAACTGAGCTCTTGTTTTCCAGTAATTTCAGCTCTAGGGATTCAAGTTCCTGTAGTCTGTTCTGCTGTTGTTGCCCATGCAGAAGACAGTTGTCAACAGCTTAAAAAACTTAGCCTGTTGGTTTGTGTTTTTTTTTTCCTTTCAGCAAAGTTTTTTGTGCTCTGTCATTAAGCAACATGGGGACAGTCTGTTGTGGTCTAGATTTTGCTCTAGGGGCTATAAAAAGTGGCAGCGATAGGAATATGTGGTGAAGAATTTTGCCCTGGTTAAGGGAACACCACAGTGGCACAAAATGGACAGATATTAGGAAGATCTAGCAGGATGATGTGCTCCCTCAGGATGATGCTATGCCAGCAGCACAAGGTAGAACAGTTCTGCTCCAGCTGGGCTGCAGACTCCCTCTCTGACTCCAGTGCCATCCCTGGCTTTAGGGCATTCTCCCTTCCTCGCACACAGCAGAGCTGAGCTGCTGAGGGAATGTGGCCATGTTATTTCCCTGTGGATCACACCCCAAGGAGTGTTTGAGAGCTTCACCAGGTGTGTGTATCAATTCCAGATATGCTCTGGAAGGACTTAACAGCTGAGCCTGTTCCCACCTCCTTCCTGGCTGAAATGATTGGATGCTAATTCAAATACTTGCAAGACTGCATTTTCCAGGTGCTGGCCTTCAGTGATCGTCTGCCATTAAGCTGTAATAAAACAGCAAGGTGGAAAATTTCAAGTGGTCAGCACATGTGGAGGTAGATATTCTGCTCAATGGCAGTAGGTGATGTGTCCCAAATGGAACTCTGCTGAAAAGCACAGGTGAAGCAAGGTAGAAACCAACAGTGCCTTGCTTTTTCCCACCAGTCACTATTGTGTTTATCTGTCACCTGCTAAGGATCACATAAAACCTTTGCTGTATTTTCCTGTACTGCTTTTCATATCTGCCCCAGCAAGAAGGACACTTTCGGAGAAATCAATAGACTGCAGCTGCAGGGGGATGTGGCATGAGGTGGCTCTTGCACTAATAGACCTTGTTTCTTTTATCTAGTGGTGTGAGATGTGCAAGAGGAAAAGAGCTGAAAATGTTCCTGTGCTGTGCCACAGACCAAAGCAGGAAATGCCATAGTTACAGCAGTTCTGTGTGGCTGTCCTGATTAGAAAGGTAACTCCTAAACCATGGTAGATGTTTCTGAAAGTGTTGACAGCAGTTGTCAGCATTCAGTTTGATGTGACTGTTGCTCTTCCTTCAGTTCAGGAGGAAAAAAACATGATATTTTTGTTCACATGGTTAATTATACCACAGCCTACAGTAATAGACAAGTAGAATAAATGAACTACGTGGTACTGTAACACTGGACTGGGCTGAAAGAAATTCTCTCATTAAACTCATGTTCTGTAGACTAAAACATCATTAAAAGGCCAATATGCTTTACTTTTTCTTCATGTGGTGAGATCCAGGGGCTATTTACACTTTGGAGAGAGTTTTAAAAAAACACCCAAATTCACCAGACACAGGCATTTCATTACAACTAGTAGAGCTACAAAAAAGATACTTTATTACTCAGAACATTCCATGCAGAAAATTGCTTTTCTGGCTCACATGTGAGCTGGGAGCTCTGCTGTTCACCTACCTTTGGCACATAGTGTATACTTGACTGTGCTGACAGTAAAGGTGTCCTCCTATCTACTGAGCTGGTTAAAATATTGACCTAACTTTGTGTCCTGTTTCCAAGAATGGCTAACAGCAGATTATTAGAAAACAGCTTAAGAAATGAAAGCTCTGTCGTGTGATCTCTCCTCTGGTATACCGGGTCAACTTGTGGCAAAAAAACCCACCCTGCCACCTAGACCATTGTGTTTAATAGCTACTGACTGATCTGTCTCCATTAATTTGGTGAGTCTCTTTCTGAATGAATTTATAGTATTGAACTTAGGTTGTCTCACAGTAACTGAATTTCCAGTATAGAGATGCATTGTGAGAAGGCAGTTCCATCTGTATCATTGTCCATAGTAGCTTCCTGCAAACAAACCCGTTTCGATGGAGCCTCCCCTTCCAGTTCAGTCTGGTGGCAGACATTCCAGTACTACCACTTCATAAAAGAAGGTGGAGATACTAATCTTTGCTTTAGTTTGTTGTTTGGTTTTTTCTTTACACAATGCTTTCTACCAATCCTGTCTACACCTTAGTCTGTACCTCCCCTTCCGCTGGGATTTAGAAGTTGCTGAAATCTGGTTAGCAACTTAATTTCTTCCATCTAGGGCAATGCAAACCCTGCAGTTACAGTATGTAAATAAGTCTTGCAATGTAGCAGACTGTGCCTTAAAAAGAATGGAATTACAGAAGCAGAAAATCAGATTTTGAGTTAAAGTAACTCTTTCTGATAATTAGCAGCACTTTTCCAAAATAGTACCAGATGCTCTGCTTCGAGTCCACCTCACCTCATAAAGAGGACCAGGTTTGTTTCAAATGCAAGCCTTATTTTCTGACCCTAGTAATAGTTGGATCATTAAGTCTGAATTTCACTTGGCAGAGCTGACCATAGTTACTATGTGGTTTTTACTTTTCTGCCACTGTAAATCCTCTTTCAGTTAAAAATAAATTCAAATGATGTGTACTTTCAAAAGAACCTTCTCTCCTGTGTTGTGCCTGTTGTGTTTAGCTATTTTCAAACAGCCCCATGGGTTTTTTTGATTACTTCAGGAACCTTGTGACCTAATAAATGAAACCACCGTAAACAAAGCCAGTTTGATTTCTTCATGTCAGGCATTTTGCCATGGAAAGTCAGCATTAACTGGCTCAACTTTGTTGTCAAACAGAAGAGGTACTGGGAGAGAGATGACTCATCGTGTAAACTCAAATTCTTGTTGTCAGGGCAAAGGAGCTTTAGATGTTCACCTCTCTCTGTGCTCTGCAGCCCAGGAACTGCACCGACCTGACCGGCAGGGCCTGGGTGCAGGGCAGGTTCGCTTGGAAGCATAAGGCCTATTTCCGTGGGGGCGGCTGCCTGGGTGAGCACCTGCCTGTGTCTTCATTCCACTGTCTTCCAGAGCTCAGGTTGCCTCCTCTATAAAAAAAAAAACCAAAACTTCCACAGTCTTTTGAAGTAGCTACAGTAGCTCTTTGTTTTAAAGTGACTTTCAAAGGAATAAATGCTGTCAGTTGGGTCCTGTTTTGTCTACTTTGTGCTATATGAAGATAGGCTGAAGTGAGAGAGTTGTTTGAGGATGTCCTGATTATTATTTATTTATTTTTCTGCTCGCTCTTTACATCCCCAATTGAGATCCTGTGTGTCCTCACTGACAGGATGGCAGGCCTGGATATGTAGCAAAAGCATGAATTCACAAGAGTGAAAATTGGATCCACCTGAGGGGAAGGGTCTTTTTTTCTATTCTTTGATTGTTCTAGAATAAATATATTCCTGGGGAAGCTTGCAAAAAAGAAGGAAGTACCATTAATACCCCTTTCTCATAGACATTTTTTTCTTTTTAGAAAATCTGTTACTGGAGCCTTAATTTCAGGTGCAGAAAGTTTCCATGTTTGAGAGAGTCTGTGGGTGTAAAGGAGTAAAAGCCTCACCCCAGTATAATTGCTACAACCCTCATAAGTAATATTAATTTTTCTCTGCCAAATAATTGTCTTATCAGATTTTGATGTATCATGTTGCCTCCTGAAATAAAATTTAATTCCTTTCTAGAAAAATTTAATTGGAGACAGAAATACTTTTAATTGTGCTTTATTTGTGTGCAAGTTTCACCAACAAGGGAAGATTAATATCCCACCTCCATAAAATTAATTTTCACGTCTTTACTGTAATCTATGAATAAAACTTTTCTGAAGCTTACAAAACTACCAGCCATTCCACATAATAGCTTTTTTTAATATATTTTTTATTTCAGATCTTAAATTTAATTGAAGTAACTGTGTGGTGGACCTAGATGTGATGCATAGGGTGTCTTTAGAGTCTTTATCTTTGATAAAGTTTCTAAGAGAGACCTGTGACGTAGCAGCATACTATGTGCATGAGCCTCAAAAGCTACATGCGAAAACTGGATGTGGCTGCTGCTGAGTCACACTGACAGCTCAGCCTGGTCAGCTTTAACGAAGGTTCAAAGTGGAATGGGGCATCTTTTTGAGCAAGGAGGAAAGACTGAGGAAGTCCTGCAGGCGCCGCTTGTGCTCAGTCACGCTTGTTGCTGAACCTGCTGTGCAAGCCCCTGAGCTGACAATAAGGGAAAGGATTTGGCTTCTGATCCTTAGTTTTCTGGTACTGTAAGCAGGGCTTTGGCTTTATGACTCTGTGTAACATCTTATTAAAACAATCTGAGTGGTTCCTTTGCTGTCAGATATCACTGAGGGTATAAACAAATCATTGACTTCAGGGATTGTGCCCAAAGTGCATGGCTTGTTGTTGCTCTATAATTTTCCCTAAATGTGATTAGGCATTCTTGCACAGGAAGCTGCTGTTGCTGCTAAGGAACTCTGGGGACACATTATATATTATATACTACTGAAATGTGAATGTACTGTGAATGGATGAGCTTATTTTCTTCTTGCAACCAGTCAGGTTAAAACTCCATCATGCCAATGGAAAAGGGACATGAAATCACAAGACAAAAGTGTTTTTCCCCTTACTGCCCCACAAACAATTTGTGACAGCAAATAGCTGTCACAGCATGGCCCTCTGCAAGTGTACATCTGCCATAGGAAACAGCTCCGTGAGAAGTGACAGATGTTCCATGTCTTTAGGTGGATTTAGCCAAGAGGGGAAGGATGTGCTTCCTGTTCCCTGATTTCATGGATATGCATTTGGTTGGGGAAAAAAAGATGTTATTAGTGTGTGATAGTTCATATCCTATCAAGGATGGAGCTCTTTGCACTTCTGGTATGAGTCACGTTGGATTAAGCACTGCATGGTGCCAATCAGTTGTTTCATCCTGTTAGCTCTTGTTAAAACTACGGCTGGCTTGCTCTCTCGCCTACCTCGCATCAGTTACCTATCTCAGATGGTATAAGCTAAGATCCCACCTTCTCTCACAACCAAAGACAAGGCCCACTTTTACGGTGCACATGATTCCTGTCAGTCTGGAGCCATACAGCAGATAAGGGATCTGATCACCTGCTTTCAGTATTATTTTGTGGAAGTCCAGGTTTCAAACTCACCTGGCTGCCTGATACTACCAGACTTCCCTTTGGATACATTAATTGGATGTGACTTTAGCTTTATTTACTACTAGGCTTGTTTTACTGTTCCAAGGAAGGGCTAGCCCATTGCTAGAGCAGAACATGTGGTATTTTTCAGAAAGAGACGGCTTTAAGGCTGCCAGATAACCTGACCAGCACGCTGCTCTGCAAACCATTTTGTGGGCCCTTCTGATAATGATAAGGCAACTGTACTAAAGATGATTAGAAGATGCTGATGTCTGTAGGGGAACAAGGCTCTCGGTGTCAGAATAGGACCTATCTGGCATATGACTACTCTTAAAGAAAAGCACTTACAAACTTATGAACATTTATATTGTCAGCATGGGAAGGATATAGACTTGTTGGAACAGATCCAGTGGAGGGCCACGAAGATGAGCACCTCTCCTGTGAGGCTGAGAGAGTTGGGGTTGTTGTTCAGCCTGAAGATGAGAAGGCTCCAAGGAGACCTTATTGCAGCCTTCTGGTATCTGAAGGCAGCTTACAGGAGAGCTGTAGAGGGACTCTGTCCTTGTTCCTTGTCAGGAAGTATAGTGACAGGACAAAGGGTAATGGTTTTAAATTGAAACATGGGAGATTTAGATTAGATAATAGGAAGAAATTCTTCATTGTGAGGGTGAAACACTGGAATAGGTTGCCCAGGGAAGTTGTGGAAGCCCCATCCCTGGGAGTGTTCAAGGCCAGGATGGATGGGGCTTTGGGCAACCTGCTTTAGTGGGAGGTATCTGCCCATGGTAGGGGGGTTGGAACTTGATGATCTTTAAGGTCCCTTTTAACTCTAACCATGATTCTACAACATCTTGCTACTGACAATGGCACCTATCTGCAGCTTTTTCACTGTCACTGTATGTTATTAAACCCCAGATGCTCATTATTTCATTGTCATCAGAATCACTGCTTGGGTTTGCAAGCCTGCAAGAAACTCTCCATGGCTCTGCACCAAAATAAATAACACCAAGCTCCTTCCAGACCAGTCTGGGTATTGCTTATCAGAGGGTTACTCATATAGAACTTGCCCGTGCTAGAAACGGTGTCCACCCCTAGTATCAGGGGTGATTGCAGCTGGTCTGTGGAGTTCCTGCTTCCATTAACTCTGTTCAATCCATTTACAGGAATGGATTTTAAGCCTTGCAGGATTAATATAAGCTTTTTCATTTAGGGATTATATAGACCTATAAGGTCATACTGGTACCATTTAGTATTTATGCTATTTAAAAATTGTGCTGTAGATCAAATTTGAAGGGACTCAAGTATTCTAAGACTGTCATTCAACCTTGTATAGGTGGGCCAAGTTTGTCTGCTACGCATCTGTAATAAAAGCCCTGGGGAGAAGAGCGGAGATCTCTTTTCTCATTAGAATGACAGCAATAGAGAAGTTATGGCTTTAGCTTAAACTTGCCAGGTTTCACCACTGCAGGGAGGCAAGGAGAGCAGCAAACCATGCAAAATGAAAAGCCACAAAGCCAATGAGGATCTGGGTCTAACAAGGAGACTGGTCAAACAGAGAAGCACTGTGTGTCCTGCACATACTTGCTGTGATGAAACAGGGGAAAACATAAAAGCAGCCTGAAAAAAATGGGTATTTGCCGTCTTCAGAAAGAAAGAAGGGGAATCGGAGTGCAGGTATTGCTCTTTTCTCTCTGGCTCTATTGCTAGAGAGCCAAGACAGGTAATGCTTGTAGATGAAGATGCTACCTTCCTCTGTTTCCAGGGAACGTAGGAAACATAGCAGCATCCCTGCACTGTTTTCCTTTCGGTACAGTTCCTCTCCTCACAACAAATTATTTTATAAGATCTGTGAAGGGTTCTTGCCTGCCCTTGCCTTTGCCTGTGTAATTTTTGTGGGAGGAATGGATCGTTTTTGCTTGATGTGAATTTGTCATCTGCTGCCTTTAAATCCTCTTCAACTGATGCAAGATTCAAGTGAGGACAGCTGGGAGACTGCTTAGCTTCAAGCACGGCTGGAGTTCTGTGACCTGAAGGAGGTGGTGAATGTATTTCGCTCCCTGGGTGGCAGAATGCAATGCATTAAGGGAGATGGAAAATAGGTGTGTGGGAGGAAGCCCTTGCTCAATCGGATAATACATCTAAGTGTGAAGAAAGAGGATTTGGTGTCAAAGTACATCTGTTGCCCATCATTTGATGCAGTCAGCGTGACGTATTGCTAAACCTTTGTTCTACCTGTTGTGGCCACCTAAGTTTCCATTATATTTTTGTTGTTGTTGGCTGCTGCTTTTGGAACTTACTGCTTCTGACATGCAGGAATTATTTTGTTTTCAATGTGTATGGGAGCCTGCAGGGCAGGAGTTTTGATAGCTCACAGTTGACCATGCTGTGCTGAGAGCTTTAGGGCAGCAGAACTTCAGCTCCTGGCTGCAATGATAGTTTGAAAGAAAAAGAATGAAACTGGATGGCTCTAATCAAGTCCTCTGATTCATAATTCCTAAGGAGATTCTCATCCAGTCTACTCTTCCTACTATATAAACATATATACTTTTTCCTTTGTATTTAGAGAGCAAACTAAATAAATTGCTTGGCATTTTCACTTGTTAAGTTATTATCAGCTTTCACTGGTTTTAAATTAAAACAACACTAGTTTTTTTTCTCTCAGCTGGTGGTAGTAGGGCTCGAGGGCCAGCAACAGCAGGTGTCCTGTGCTACTGTCTGCCATCCTCAACATATTCCCTTAAAAACAGTGTCCTGTTGGTGCTCTCATTGCCTCTCCTATACTGTGTTGGCAGTAAACTGTTTACTTGGAGCTGTAATTGAAACAGATATGTTGGGGATTTTAAACCTCTACCCATTGCAGTGGGTGAGGACACCAAGAGGCCTTTGCCGCCTTCCTTTCCTCTGCTCTTCTGCTAAAGTGCAAAGAGCTTCAGTGTTTCTGACATAGGATGCTCTACTGCATTTAGACTGAATGTTTCTCTGTCCTTCTGAAGGCCTGCACTATACGCTTACCTGTACCCCGAAAGCCCATGAAGAAGAAACATGTACCTATTACATGACCTGGCCCTTTGCCAGCAGATCCTTTTAGCTGTGTGTAACCATGTCCATACCACTGCCCATGGGCTCCGTGTGCCAACAAAAGGAGGCTAGAGACTGCGTGTGCCCCAATGCAGCTGCTCTTGTCAGGTTGAGGATCTTACTCCTTGAATTAAATCAGCTTATTTTGGTACTGTGTTTGGGCATGGAGTAAGGGTATCTTTTAACAACATACTGACTGGAACTCAGTACTGTAACTTTAGGATGTATCCCCAGACTCATGTTGCACTGGTGGATCTGGGGCTTTTTGGGGTTTTTTTATGTGGTTTTGGGTTTTTCAGTGGGTTGTTTTTTTGTTCTTTTTTTTTGGCAGAGCAGCAGCTAAAGTTTTCCCTTTCCCACTGTTGAGCAGATGGACCAATGACCTCCTCCTGAAATCACAACTGAGATCTGTCTTTCAAGTTAAACAGCAACTGTGTAATAGTTTACAGCATAGCACAAAGCTGTGCTTAGTGGGCAATACTCACGGTCTCAGTTTCTTCTGTTGGCCAAGACATGCTGGGAGACATAACATAAGGCTAAAAAACTCCACAGGAAGGCCTTTCTGTGTGTGAAACATCTTTGAATCTCCTCTTAGCGCTGAATAGTAGAAAGCTATTTTCCTTTTTCTAGCATTAGGGGGAGCACAGCTGTTAAGAGAAAGAGACAAATTGGTAAAAAAAAAAAAAAAGATACAAAAAGAAATTCTGAACGTTCTGAGTCCAATTTAAACCCTGTCACACATCATGGTCTGTTTATAATCCCAGTGCCACCTGTAACAAAGTTACTGCAGACAACCAACATTGTAGGACCTTTTCCTCTGAGACACTGGGCGAAGAGGAGTAGAAGATAATTTTTAAGTCACCTAGAAAGGGGCAAATATAACTGAATTTAACTTGGCACTAACAATTGTTGAAACCTTGTTTGGCATTCCAGGTGACTTATTAACAATAGCGCTACAACAGTTATTCAGAAATGGTATTACACCACCAGGAGTGTCTCTGAGGTATGTTGAATTTTATAGACTATACTCTCTTGTTTTATCTTCCAGTGGTGTAACTGGTGATTGTACATTGGCTCTTGGCTGCAGAGGAGAATATTATCTTTTTTTAAAGCCCTTGGCTCTGCAGATTGGTTTTGTACTTCGGTGGGTATGTGTGGTAAAGCCTCTTCACTCTCAGCCAAAATCACAAAAACTCCTATTGATCTGCTCAGAGCTGGGATTTCATGTGCGGGCTCAAAGTTCATAGGCCTTTGTAATTCCTCTGCCTTTACCTCTGCTGGCTTGTGCTGGCTTCTTCCCTTCATGAAAAGTACTTTATTGATCAGTTCTTTTTAAAGCCCTAGGGTTATTCCCTGACTACTCTGTGAGCAAGGCTAGCAGAATCAGTCCCTGTATGCATAAAAGATACCGGATAATGACACGTAGGCCAAGTATTCTATAAAGGATATTTTACTTCATGTGTTTTTCTGTGACTCGGAGCATACTGTAATCATTGGAACGGACAGGCTGATCGATTGCTTGGCTGCTTCTCCTAGATAGAACACCTAAAAATAAATGTTCAAAAGTTACATAATCTTGGAGCTAAGGCTGCTCCCTGCATGTTCTTTGGAAGCCAGAAGTCCAAGTTTGGGCTTGCCACTTTGTGGGAAAGCGGAGTGGATCTACTGAGAGATGGCAATGATGTGCCAGATTTAGTTTCTACAAAAGTACCAAGAAGAAGCATGTTAGTTTGGTTCAGCTCTTTCGAGTTATGTGAATGACTGGTTCTTGTTGGTGTTACTGGTTTGGTTCTATCAGGTTCACAAGAGCACATGGATCCATGAGATCCACGGATCTCAAGCTAGCCCATTCACTAGCTAGCACATTCAGTTTGCTTTTTTAGGAATATACCAATGTTAGTATTGCCAAGAGAAGTGAAGGATGAAGTGTTTAAGAAGAACTATTCCTTCCTTCCAAGGAAAGAGTCTGGGATACCCAGAACAGGCCTGTCTGGGTGGCAAACAATGGTACTGCTGGCTGCAGGAAGACAAAGACAACAAATTGTAACTGGTATGTGTGGATCTTTCCTTGGTAGTATTACTCAAGAGGAAGTTCCTATGAGATTTGCAGTGTTTGCAGTGCTTCCAGAAGTTGGAGAAGGAGAAGTGGGGAAGAGTTGGAAAGGGACTAAAGAGGGAAGAATCCTGGGAAGGGCGAGAAAGAAGGTCAGAAATAAAAAACCTTTGTCACTTACCTTAAGAAGGACACAAAGGCAACATGTGCCCCAGGGCAATGGTGCTGTGAAAGCTACAACAGAAATCACCAGTGAGAAGGGATATTCTTCTTTCACAGAATCACAGAATATCAGAGATTGAAAGATCATCTAGCCCAGTCCCCCTGCCGGAGCAGGAACACCTAGATCAGATAACTCAGGAACGCGTCCAGGCGAGTTTTGAATGTCTCCAGAGGAGACTCCACAACCTCCCTGGGCAGCCCCTTCCAGTGTTCAGTCACCCTCACTGTGAAGAAGTTTTTCCTCATATTTAAGTGGAGCCTCCTATGTTCCAGCTTGCATCCATTACCCCTTGTCCTATCCGCCTTCCTTTTTTTTTTTTAATTATTTTTATTTAGTTCAAAAGAATGGCAGGAGCATGAGGCAAACTGTTATTTATGCAGTGGGGAAGAGACATGTAACAGGACATCTGTTTTAAGGATCTGCTTCAAAAATAACCACAGGAGAGGAGTGTGTTTGTAGAGCACAGCAGGCAACCTGCAGAGTAGGAGACAGTAAGGCAGCAGCGGTGCTCTGAGTGCAGGCAGCCCAGGACTGTGTACAGTTGTAATTGTTGCCAGACCACCCCACCCTGACCCCAGCGGGTGATTTACAAATAGAAGGAGGTGCTGTTTCCATGTTTTCTGCCCAAGAACATAGATCCCTTTTCTGTTGCACTCCTTTCCAGCTCTTTTTTCTTAAGTCAGCAGCTCTTAAATTCCAGTTTCAACTCTTTAAAAAATAACCCCATTTCAATGAATATCCAAAACGTATGGCAGAGGAATGAAGATTTAGACACTACTCTATCCCAAAGATGAGGCCTTGTTCACCTGTAAAAAAGGAAAAGCAGACTGAGAGATTTTGAAGCAGGATGCTCATATCTAACATTCTGCCCTAGCCTTTACTGACTGCTGAGTACAGGAACAGAGAGCAAACCTGGCCACCGATTTACTGACATGCTGTGAGGAAGTCCATTACAGCCTACCCGTTGCCTCAGCTTCCTGGCAGGTAAAACAGAGAAGTCAAAAGCACAGCTTTTCTGCTCATTTTCCTTCTAAGGTCTGTGGTTTCAAACAGCTCTGAAAGCGTTGTGGTGTAGGATTCAGCACAAATATCAGGTGTGATCTATCAGTGAAATGCAAAGGGCAAAGCCAGATGGCATGAGGCAGCCATCCCACCAAGGAACACAACATTGCAGGCTCTTGGCAGTTAATTTCTCCTGTTAGCCCGGTGAGACAGCATGTTAGGTAAAGACCAGATGAAATATGAGCATAATTGCTCATTGGGAGATTCCACCTCTCCACAGCCAACCGCTCCTTAGAACAGAACTCTGACAAAATATTCATGAATTTGTATCCCTATCTACTTTCCAGTCTTTTGTAGGAGAATCAATGGCAAACACCACTTCAAAGTAGCAACCAGATGTGTGTCCCCCTGCTTTGCTAGCTATCTGCTACAGGTAATAGAAAGTATTATGCAAACAGAAGTGATAGTTTGAGATCTAGAAGCTACTGTTACTTTGGTAGGAAACAACTGAATTTTTTTCCTGTGCTAGTGGCTGTCAGCAAGTAACACTGACTGAGCTGACTTCAGATATCCCCTACCTCAAGGGAAGCATCATCCTCTGTGCTCTCTCCAGTACTGTGATTTCTGATAAAGAACAAATGTGTTTGCTAAAATCAGTCTACGCTGCAGTAACTACTTGGAATTAAACTTTGTTTTCAGTTACAAAAGGTGTGACTTACAGCACAAACTAACTATGTGGAGTTTCACAGAATTATTTTGTATTTACCTCCTATAACCATGACTGTACTTTGGCCAGGGGTTTGTAGCTGAGTACAACCTGCAGTGCAGTTTCATGTGTATGCAAGCCAAGAGTGGGATGTGCTTTGGACAAAATTTGATATTTCAAAATAGTTCTGTAGAAGTCAAACATCTTGGATTAAAAATGTAGCAATAGGGAATTTAATGTGTTGTTCCATAGGTTAACAAACGCAGATGGAAATTTGTCACTGTGTAAGAGAGGCAGTATCTTTCATCCTTGTTGCCCTAAGTAAAGTATTTACATCTCTAGTTGGGTAAACAAATAATTGGCTTTATGTTTTTACTGAAGTTCAGTTCACGTTGAAACTAACGGTCATTTAAAGTCCGGACTGCTTAGGCTATCCCACTGGATACCTTTTCTCTGTGCCTAAGCAAGTTGCGTTCTAGGCCCTGTAGAACTTGCATCTGACTGCTTTGAAGGAGACTTGGGCTTCTAAGCACTGAAATCACTTTTGGAATGAGAGCTCTGGCATACTGGGCAGAATACCAAGAGGTATCCGGGCATACACATTGTATATTATTTACTCTTTCCTTGAAGTACTTCATGGTTTACTATTTTGATGCCACTTCAGGTCTTGCCAAGAATAAGCTTTTTCTATTAGTTTGTAACTATATTAAAAACATAGAACAGTTCACCCAATGAATTTTCTAGTTAAGTGTTTTATCCTAGCTTGAACTAAACATATGGTTTTGTGTGGCTGTTTGATTGCATCATTCCTGTTTCTGTTCTGACAATTTGGCTTACACCTCTCATTTCCTTGTGTGAAGTGGGACCTGAGTGTATTGCGCCATTCTGTTGTGTGTATCTTCTGGACATGCTGTTCTCTGCTACAGAACTGTGGAAAACTGCCCAAAATTTTCCCTGAAAACTACTGCACAGAGGCAGGGAGGGTAGCAAGTGGAAGCTTCCAAGGACTATACTTGCAAGCTATATTCTGAAAAAATGTCTATTTGAATAAGCATTGTAAGCAGGCAACTGGATACAGGTATATTTCTACAGTGTAGAACACCAGCTGCAGGCTCTTCCTTGTCAACATAGCAAAAGCTGACCTTGGGTTTGATACGCTTACTTCTCCTGCCGACCTTTCTCCCAGTTTGACCGCAGGCTTCTGTGCACTTTAGCTTGCTCCCTAAATGTCCCGCTGCCGCGAGTCCCGCACTTACAAAATTAGGGAAGAGTCAGGTGAAACGTCCCTTTCTGCCTCTACGGAGTAGGCAAAGGCCCAGTGAACATCCCCATGGAAGGCAGACTCCAGCAGGCTGCACAGCAGTGTCAGTTACCACTAGATGGCTGGACCTCCGCTTTGTCCCGCTCTCGGTTTTGTTCCCGGCTGGGAGTGAGAGTCCTTAACAGCAGAACAATAGGCTCGTTGAAAGCTCTCTGCCCGCCCCTTTATAGCTTAACATTTTTAAACAGCTAACGCTTTTAGTAAATTCACTTTTATGGTGAACGGTTCAAACTTTTCAAAGATACTGAAAGAGCCGTGCTAGTATCTAAGAAAATTCTAAGTGTTTTGCAAGACAAAAAGGAAAAGCTCCCTACTCTGTTCTTTTTTCCCCTCCCCGGCAGGTGTAATTCATTGAGACTCTATTTCTTAGGTGTATGCGTATGTGTGATACGTTTTACAGTTCATCCCTCCGGCTGGGCTATAGCACAATGAAGTCCTGAGAAGCTGTGATACAGCAGCCACGTATTTTGGTCTGGTGAATATGGTGACATAAAATTTGTAAAACTAGAAACCAACGTTTATGCCACTGTGTTTGGCACAGAAATGTTCACTCTGAAGAAAAGTAGCTTTCCATGTCCAAAGAAAATATACTTTGCTCATGGTCAGTTTCTTCAAAAAGATTAACTTTACTGATGA
Source organism: Jacana jacana (assembly GCA_013400555.1). Classification (NCBI taxonomy): domain Eukaryota; kingdom Metazoa; phylum Chordata; class Aves; order Charadriiformes; family Jacanidae; genus Jacana; species Jacana jacana. The sequence goes on along the minus strand of VZTM01009693.1, from coordinate 32,570 downwards.
CTGCAGACGGATAAACTATACAGAGCAAGGAGGTCTGCTTCAAAAGGCAGATGTTCTCCTGCCTGAAAGCAGGCAAGAGGAATAGATAAAGTAGGCATCTGTTTCTTGAAGATAGCGCTGTTTTTTCCCCCTTACCTCTTCATCATATTTTCAGAGCCAATATTTGTATTTACTGGGTTCATATTGTATGCTTATAGAAATAATGGTACCCTTGAGTTCAAAACAACAGAGGTACACTTTAAAATTAAAATTACTTCAGTTGTTCTGCTGTCACAACAGTAGAATTTTGTGCTTACCACTTGCAGGACTGGAGAGCAGACATAGTCCCTACCTCCAAGGCAGTATAATCTAAAATATCAAATGTGGAAATCTTGAGGCCCTTTGACAGCTTTGTGAGAGACTGAAGATGTGCCTAAAAAGGGTGGTACATGAAATGGTAAGAGGGAGATGAATCTGGAAATAAGACTGGGTGGGATTTCTTTTCTTTTCCACATACTGTCTCAGGAATGTATCAGTCACAGCTCAATTTTCTTAAAGCACTATGACAGCAAAAAAAACCCTGATGGTATAATTAGTGTGGTAGAAGATGAGCAGGAAATTAAACTGAACTCCACCCATACAAACTGACAGAGAAACCTAGGCAGTGAAGCATACAGCAGATGACAAACCTCTGAAAAAACAGACTTCAAAACCAATTGTTAAACCCAACAAGAATATTCGCATCTGCAGGAAAGTTTCTGATTTTGTTAATATAACTGGAAAGGGTGAGAAAGACTTGAAAATTTCCACTTACTAGACTTGCAAGCAAGTAAATTGTGTATTTTTTCTGAAGTGCCTTCTTTCTAAAGGTGCCTGAGGGGTAATATGTCCAGTTTATTTATGAAATGTAACCTTGCACTTGGCAATAGTCCAGAAACAAAGTCTGGACCTAGCTTACTTGCTCTTTGAACTCTTCAAAATACTGGAGTTCCCAAGTAAGTAGAAGAATCATGTGGCTAGCTTGAATCTTGTCTTCTGTTACTTGATCCTGTAACAAACTCCATGCTAATGGTGCCAAAGATGTAGCATTACCACAGGCATCGTGTATTCCTCCTGTAAGACTATGGCAAGTAGAAATCCCTAACAACACTATATAGTTTTGGGAATGTTTAAAAAATGTTTTTATTTACCTTGATCATAAGCAGGTCCACTGATATAAACTATACAGAATATTGCTGTAAAATACCTGTTTACTGGTGCTATTTAGAGTGCTATATTTGCTGTGGCAGCTGTCTTTGAGTAACATCTGAGAAATCAAAAGTGGCGATACCAAAGGTGAATGAAACTCTGTTATCTTTCATCCTGCTATGTGGTAACTGTTGTCAGAGGTGAACAGAGAAGGTATGTATGAAGAACTGGACACAAAATTGTGATGAAATCAGGTTGAACATATCAACCACCTTCCTTTGGGATTATCAGCTCACTTGCAGAACTCTTGTGCAGTCCTGATAAAGTGTTAGAGGCCCTGGATATGCTCTGTCATGCAGTCTGACAGGCAGGAGCCACTGATGTCACAGCAAAGATAGCAGCCCTTTTGCCACATCTATTGCTGTAGCTTCAGATGAGCAAGCATGTTCCTGCCACAGGTTGGGAGATGGCTCCCCGCAGCTGGACTGCACTGCAGATCAGGGGCCTCCACCAGCAGGTGATGACTCCCCAGAGGGTTTTGGATCAACTCTTCCTGTGAAGGCAATGACACAGAGTCCCTTCAGGTCTCTACAGCTGTTTGAATAAATAAAATAAAAAAATAAAAAAAAAGGAAAAAGCATTGCTTAGGTTTAAAGTGGGAGCTTGTTGCACAGTTGGTTTTTCCCACTCTGCTCTCAGCAAGATGATTTAAGGCTCTACTTGCACAGATGCCTGGGGGCTGAACTCTTGACCAGGCTAACCAAACACCTACTCCAACACCATTTAGTTCAACTCTTGACCAAACCATGGCTTCAAGTTTTTCTAAAACCTGGGCTTTGAGATTAACTGCTCTGCTAGCCTCCCCTCTCACCATTCTGACTGCAACTTGCATTTAAGGCTTACAACAACCAAATTGCAGTCTTGTGCTCTCTCATCCTACCTCCTGCTCCCACTCCCTGGCCTTCTGACAGGTATACAGATCTGTCTGGAAAGAGATGCCAAGCTGACTCCTGAGGGATTGTTATGTGGACAACTCTGATCCAGGCTCCCAGGAAAAACAAAAATCTGCACAGAAGGAGGGATGAAGAAAGCACAAGTGGCTTAAAGCTGAGTAAAGGAAACCCTCGAAGGGAAACATACTCAAAGATTACTTAAAACGGTGGATTTGCAGAAAATCTTATCACCATTAAAAACACACTCAGAGGAAATCCTCACTCTCCTGAGTGCTATTAGAGAGTAAACACCATATGTTAAACTTCTGAGCTGTGAAGTGAAGGTGTCCTGTGTTATTTGATGAAGAATGGCTGAGGGCAACTAAGAGGGCCTTGAAAAACCTAATGGACCTTAACTTATGAAAATCATATGGTGCTTCATCATAGGTTAAACATTGGTTGCCTGTTTGGGCAGACCATCATTAAGAATTACACCAGAGCCTTCAGGTCTACACAAGTCTGTGTTTGGGAAGGGAACAGTTTACACATTTGCAGAGTTTGTCCAGTGCCTTTAGCAATACAAAACTAGAAGGATAAATCTGGCACGTACTGGCGTCTGAGCCTATATCCATATTAACTACCGTGGTCCTGTAGCACTGGTAATGAGAGAGGAGACCCGTATTCTGATTGTAGCTGTCCCTAATCCAGGACTGCAAATCTGTGTCTTTTGTAGAATAATGCATATGTTTATCTCATTAGGCTCCATCACTGTCCTGTGTATAAAATGGTGATAAGAGGTACCTTATGAGTAATGCACTTTGGAGATAGTTTGCATGCAAGAGCATTTGGAACCACACCTGCAGTCACTGTGACAGTGAGCTATGGACCAGGTATGTTATACTGTTCCCGGTTCATATTGTATAGACTAGGAAATTGTATAGACTGGGGAATTAAAAAGAGCAAGTTCTGTAAAAATTTCGCGAGCAGGGGCTTGCTGAGGCACTGCACTTCAGAGACAGAGCTGTGTTCCTCAATGTTTGCCCCAAGCACCCCCATGGTGCAGCTGCAGCCCCAGCTGCTGCCTTGCCTTTGACCACACAACATCAGGGAGGAAGTGTCACACTACTCCCACCCCTTCCTCCCACTAGCAGCAGAGGTAGCAGCTCCTGGCCTGAGGTGCCTGACACAAAAAAATACCTCTTCCTTCTCTCACAGGACAGAAAGAGCAGGGTACATTATTCTTCCCTATGGTTTCAAAGCAGCTTCTCTGGCACTAATGGTCTGCATATCTCATTTTGCATATGTTTACTCCAAAGGGACTTCCATGTCTATCGCTTAGACTGTTGCAAGACTTGTCTGGGCTCATCTTGTATGATCCAGCTTGCAGACTGCAAACAGCAGAACTTTGCTGAGTAGACTCCATGACCATTATTGCTGATACTTGGTAGTTCTCTTTAAGTAATTTGCACCCCAGTTTGTAGCTCTCATCATCTTTGTTCCAAATGCTGGTGGGAACTGGAGTGAATACAACTTGCTGTTTCTTTATATAGTCTAACTTTAAGAACGTAGGAAATGATGGATCCTTACACCAAAAGTACAGCATTTGGAAAAAGAAAATTAAGGCTCAGATACACATTGTTTTGAGAAAGTAAAATCAGAATACAATGCAGTTGGTTGTTGGTTATGAGTTGGTATGCCTTAGCTTCAGATTCTGGCCTCTAACTCTGTAGATATATGCATATGCATAATGCTTTGTGAGTCATCCTAACAACAATGATCTTATCAGATGTTGGGTTGGTCCTGCAAGAGGATATTATTACCGAGTATTGAGAGCAAAGTTTCATACTGAAAAAGCTGCTCAATACTCACCAGAAAGCCACTAACTAGTGTTAGCCATAACAGTAAGTAGGCAGTATGGGCACTTGTGAATTAATAGAAAATATTTGTGTTATTCTTGTGGAAAGTTGAAACCATGTTCACAGCTGAGACATAGCATGTAATTCCACCAAGGCCAATACAACCTGTATCACCAACTGAATTTGGTCCTATGAAATTCTTCTCTCGGAACTCTTTTTAAACCTAAAAAATGCCCCCTCATCAGTGGTCATCGATTTCCTAAGCAGAAAACAAAGTGTTTTCACGGTTGCAAAACTATCAAATGAACATGAATGGCATTACAAGCTAGTACAACATTTAGATGGAAAAATATTCTGAGGCAGATAATACCTTTGACTCTATAAATCTTGTTGTATGTCAGAAAGTTCTGCAGCTTCCCTGTAGAAAAATATTGCTATCCTATGAATTTAAATTAAAATGAAATGTGTAGGAAATTACCAAACTTATGGACACAGACATCGAACTTTCCTTAGACCACAACTCTTTATCTCACTAAATGTGGGACGTGGTAAGATTTAGCAATGCGGTAACTGACAGAACTGGAGTCTTCAATGTGCTGCTCGGCCATTTCTCATCTTGAGTCACTCAGGCTTACATTTTTTTTCCATGGAAAATGTCAAAGAATTCATAGATCAATGAATAGGAGCTGACACAAAGACAGAGGTGCTGGATCTAAGACATGATTGAATTTGAGAAATTTGGATAAGAGCTCTTCACTTGGTGGGGAGTAAGAATTTCAGAGTCTGCAACTATGTCCCTTTTAAGATAGGAACTTCTCCAACTTCTTGCACTTACTAGCACTAGACTTGGCCAGTTTTTGGTCAGAAGCGGTATGTTGTTATCTACATCTTAGGGATGGGAAGTAGATTTAATCATTCGGATGGGACTTTTTCTCTGATGTCAGCAGTAAATCAAAGTATTGCCTAGTGTTATGAAGCACTGTGCTACTAGACATATTGCTTTGTCATTGAAATACTGCCCATTAATACTCCTATGACCAGTCAGATGGATTATAAACTAACAGAATTTGAATAACTGTCTTGACGTACTGCAAAGCATGGTAATATTGCTCCTGCTTAGTATTGCCTCAGGCTTTTGTGCCAAAACATCACACTGGAACTCAGCACTGACTGGTAACTAATGGTGAATTTAAAGAGCTGTCACGGTCATCTTGTTCAGCTTCCAGACCTCAGTGGCCAACGTATGTAAGAAGCGATCCACAAGAGATGGCAAAAAGTCAAAGATGTTTGGTTTTTTTATCCCTGTTTGTTTAGGACAGGAGACAAAATGTGTTTGTAAAGCAGAGAGGCTGTTGCAGGTGCAGAGGACACTGTTCCAGCTGGCATTCTGAAAGATCAATTACCTACATCAAAGCTGTTCTCCTGCCTTTGCTGTCTGGTTGCTCATTTCTGAGGCTGCACAGGAACTGTACACACCAAGTGAATTAGAAAGTTCTGTGTTCAATACCCTCTTCAGGCGAGCTGTCTAACTGTTAGCAGTTAACGTCCTCAGTTCTCCTCGGGCTGATCAGATGATGGGACAATGTGAAATGCTTCTGACTTTAAAATGATGCTTGGCAACGATAAGACTATTCTCGATTGAGAAAGCAAGTGAAGTCATGTAACATGTGATATGATGCTATAATTGATGTAGGCTGCATTTCTTTTGAGGTTGTTGATTTGGAATGAATAAACTAATAGGTAAACCATCTGAGATTGTTACTGAATTTATCATAATAAATATTGCTCTGCAATATTTTCCTGTTGCCTGCGAAGCATTAAAATGCTAAAGGGTGCCAACACGTGGTGTTAGTGGGGTGTTATGACAGCAACATTACAAATGTTTGTACAGGTTGTCACCAATATTTGAAGACACTTGTAAAAACAGCACCTTAATATAATACATATTAGCATACCCTCCTGTAAGTGGTGATGTGCTTTTACTGATTGGTACAGAACCTACTCATTATTAATTATTCACCCTTTTCCTCCCTCTTCCCATGCATGGTCTTGCAAAGACACAGTGTTAACAACACTCTAACAATAGACACAGGGATAAAGTTTGAGTGGTAAACCACGCAGTCAGTCAGTAATTGTGTAGATGTGTTAATTTCTCATTTACCAGTAACATGGCTTATTTTCAGATACATTTCAGCAGATGATTTTTCTTCTCACCATCTACCAGCCCCAACAAATATTTTCCTTTTCTCTTACAAACCACACACGACCAAGGCCCCACAACCAACATGAACGGATCTTGAACCAAAGACCATTTTTTTGTAGTTCTAACAATATCATACTTTTGAAGTGTGTTATCTTGCAACCTTGTAGAGATGGGAAATATAATTTGTTACAAAGAAAGAAGACTTCCATCTTTTGAATTTAAAGTATTGCACTTATAGCTGGACCAGGAAACTGAAGACTCGAAGCACTGAAATGATTATATTCTTCAGCAGAACAATGCTATTATGCAGTTAATGCCAGATCATGTGGACTCTGAATCCCAAACAGTGTATGAACACAAGTAAGCCACGTAACTTTACACTTGGCCGATGCAATACTAATTCAGAGTATGTTAAAATAAAAACTCTAGAACACATTATAAAATAGTTCTCCGTGTGTCCCCCTGTGTGTAGTGCATAGGAGTTCACGTGGGAGGTGATCTGAAGGCACCTATTCAGCCTAACCTCCACCATACAATTATGGTCTTGCTCCTTCTCATCATGGTAACCAATCATGGTGCCCCCCTGGCTTTTCTCCACTCCGTTCCCCCAGGCCAGCCAGGCTGGGTTAGTCCTCGCTGCCTCGCCATTGACCGGCCTGGGTCAGCCCCAGCTGCCGGAGGGAGGCGGGGAGCCCCCGGGCCTCTGCACCTCTGAGTTTTATGCCAGGCCACGGCTGGGGCAGCCCGTTGGGGACTTCGCCGAGGGAGCTGTCGCAGGAGGAAAGAATGGAAGAAACCTCGATTTTGATCTACAAACCCCTTTAACAAAGGGAAGGGCTCGCCGAATACCCTTAATCCCCACGGGCACCTACCATGAAACGAACCGCCTTTGCCTCAGCGCTGACAGGCTCGGCCGCTAACACCCACTCCCCAACGGCTGCTCCAACGGCCACCCTGAGGCCCAACAGCCCCCTTAAGTAACCGAGGCGGCAGCACGGCTGCCCCGCGCCTTCACCGCCGCAGACAAAGGCCGGCGGACACAGCCTCGCTGCCATCAGCCCCCCTGGCACCCCCCTCCCGGCCGCCCCCCTCCCCCGAGCCGA